>MU591762.1:3510446-3515446 GCA_024362625.1 Silurus asotus
ATACATATATATATATATATATATATATACAGTATATAATGATTTAAAATTCTTACATTTTACACCATATTGTCAGAATATTACAAAAATGTATAAAATAAATTCATATTCTCTATGGTTGGTTAATCATCTTGGTCTAACTTTATCAAAAACGACCCACGAAGCTGGAAAAGTTTCTTTGATTTAATAAAAAATAAAAAATAAAAGTCTTCGTATTTATAAACTCCGCTTCTTTTGATAGCAAAAAGAGGGGGGAAAAGATAAAGGAACATGAAAGGAGAGAGAGAAGAACACAAAAGAGGAAACGAGCCCTGGGCTCAGAACACGCACCAGCTCAGTTGCCTTGGAGTTTCATTCATCTTGTGCTCCAGCAAGCACATCAACACTGTCGTTTTTGTGTGTTTGTGAGTGTGTGTGTGTGTGTGTGTGTGTGTGTGTGTGTGTGTGTTCCCTTAATCATCTGCTCTTTTCTTGCAGGGGTTAATGGAAACCTTGGGGGGTCTCCCCTTTCCCCCAGTCTTCCACTTTCCTCTCGTTTGCTTTTTCTCTTCATCAGACTTGACCACTCACACATGTTTCTAGAACCGACGCCGTCCTGTTGTCTCGTTGTCGAGATTCAGTTCGCTCTCGCACATTTTTGCATGGTTTGCTGCATTGCACCCCGCTGAACCCACACTTATGCGAATTGGGTGTCGTTTGTGTCCCGCTGATCGTTGTTTTCAAAATAAATCCGAGACCTTTATTAATGATGATTTACAATGACTTATGTTCATATTTCTAAAAAATATTATAACATAAAAGACTTAAAAGCTACAAAATCTGCAGTACTATCAAAAAACAGCATTTACGCCTCTTGCAGCTCTTTTGGAATATAACGTAATATTTCAGGTAACAGATTTTGACTATTTTCATGTCAATATGATCAGCTGGAATATCCTGCAAGTCACACGTTCAAACAGGAAGTCATCCGAATTTCCTGAGGATCATCATGAACTCTTTTTTTTACAGTCACAATGACACTGGGATACTTTTGATCAAGTTTTCTCACTCGGAAAACACATTCCAAATCATCTCAAGTGAAACGATATCATGTTTTTAATGCTGTTTTGTCATTAGCATGAATGCTAGTTAACAATATTTTGCGCATTCGCTTAAAAGACTATAATCGCGTTATGCTACTTAGGATGCGCTTTAAATGGCTAATGGAAACATTAGAAGTTATAATTCAGTAATGTAGCAGAGCGATATAAAAAAACCTGACCTAAAACAAATTATAATCATTTTGGGATAGTGGGGAGCAAAAGAGTCGGAGACACGTGTTCGACGTGTGGTTCTTTAGTTCTAGACCAGCGCTCGATTTTTATAGATATAAATGCTCTGTGAAATATTATAAAACATATACATATATATATATATATATATATATAAACCAAAACATCTCAAGTGACTCAATAGCACGTTTTAAATGAACATATTATGCATATTTTGTGTATTTATGGGCGAACACATTCTGCCGTTAAGAAGTGATGTTTTATGGGAGAAAGGTGGCACCGCAATCACTGAGTCACTCGTCAGTGTCCTCACGTTCTGGCTGTTTCACAGACTACCTTCAGACAAGGACGAACTCAACGCCGAAAACCAACATATAGGAACGAGTCGGATTCGGACAAGGTCCCCTCTTTACAAAAACTGCAGAGGGACAGGAGGAGTGGGGACGGAAGGGGGTTCACTATCGCACTGCCTTTCTTTCGCTCTTTCTGTTGGGTTTCTATAAAGAGTGCAAGCGAAAAAGGTGCGAATGCATGCATAATGAGCCCTGGTGCCTTCAGCAAAACGTCAAATGAAAGGGAAAATGAAAAAGCGCCCACGTTTTGATGGCTGTAAACCATTTTTCCAATCAGATTTTTTTTCATTTAAATCGATTAACCTTAAAGTGCATAGTGGTCGTGGATATGCGGTGGCCATGTCTTAGAGATTTCCTCTTTTGGCAAACATCTTCCCCCCAAAAAGTGGTGTTAACTTGCCCGTAAATTCAAAATTGATGAGCTATTAGTATCCAGAGTTATTTTCAAACTGTGTCATTCTTTTATTACTCATTCCTCTATGTGAATGCGATTGACAATTGTGTGAATCCAGGGAAAGTGGTAGCTTTGGGTTACTGATCGGAAAGTCAGGGGTTCAAGCCCTGGTATTGCCAAGCTGCCACTCTTGGGCCCTTGAGCAAGGCCCTCCTGGGGCGCTGTAACATCCCTGGGATATACCAACAAAGAATTTCACTGTGTTGTAAGGTAGATGTGACAGGAAAAAAACAGAAAAAAAACCTTTTTCAACTCAATACGCTGTCACTTCTTTCCAGGCTCCAATACTGATTCTTAATGCATCCCTATTCACAGAATAAAGTAAATAAACCTTATGAACTGGGCTTCACTGGAACGTTCAGGCTTGTGGTTCCGACCTCGTTGGCAGCTGATCACCTCAGCCGCCCACCAGGCTCTCCTGTCCCCAGGCTGCCCCATTGCATAATTAGCCAGAGGTAATTTGGGGGCTGTTTTTGCTCACCACCCCCGTTTTTCTTTCTGGCCACCCTTGTTGCAAAGCCATGCCAGTTTAGGCAAAGAAACCGGAGGCCCCCTTTTCCTTTCAGACACAATTTCTTTTTCTAGATGCCGAGAAAGGTGACAGAGCGGTTTTACAAGACTATCATAGAGTCGAAGGGATATAGATATATTTATCTATGCCCTATAGATTCCTGAAATGATAGTTTGACCTCACGCTTCTCAGTGGTGGTAAAGGGGAAAAATACAGGCATGTGAGATGGTGGTGGGAGGGGATGGAGAGAAAGCGAAAAGCGAAGATTCAAAAGAAGACTAGCTTCTTCATAAAGGAGGTGTTGGGGATGGGCTGCTTTGGGGGAGGAGATGGGTGGCGACCAGACCACAAAGGAGAATAATTCGCCGGTTAGGAAGACGCTGAGCAGTTTAGCCAACACTAAAGCGTGCTTGCGAGCAGCTCTTTGAGTTTGCCCAGCGAGCACAGAGCCAGGCTTTCAATAGAAGATGTCAACCTGCTGACTGCTGAATGGCCCAGCGGTCAGGGTTCAGCTCCAGCTGAGCGCAGGAAGTCTATTTCCCTCTCTGAAAGCGCAGCGCTTCTGCTGGGAAAGCGCTCGTTAATGCTGAACTGAGACTGAGCTCCGAGGCTACTGTTATCTCCTTTTGAGGAGAGGGTCACGATGAGGTTGAACTGTTGTGTGAAAAATGTTACAAGAAATACGATTCCAAAGCAAAAAAGTAAAGAGAAGGGACTTGTGTGGATGCAGTGCTATGATTACAGGAGTCAGAGGACATGCGGTGTAGAGAATCCACTGTTCAGGCTGAGCGGATTGGCATCAGTTGTTGTGTTTGGCTCTAAAAGAAGAGTCTCGTCTGTCTGTCTGTCTGTCTGTCTGTCTGTCTATCTATCTATCTATCTATCTATCTATCGTAATCCCCCCTTTACTGCGGTTCGAATCTGGCACCCTCCGTTTATCTATATTAATTGCATTTGCCACATAACTAATAACTTTGGCTGATTTTCCCAAAGTTTTATGTTGAAATAATAAAATTTATGAATACAAATATAATTATTCATTATTAAATGAAGTATAATGTAAATACAGTACAGTACTGTATACAAAAAATTGCATTTTTAAAACATTACTACCATGATAAACGGGATAAAAGAAAAAGTATAGGCTTTTTTTGCATTTTATTTATTTATTAATAATTGTACTAATTTATTTACTTATTCATTCATTCACTTTTAAATTTATAGCTATTTTGATTATATTTGTTTATATGAATTTGTTTGGTATTTTCCAATTTATATTAATAATTTTATTATAATTATTTGATCAAATAAATGACTATTAAAGTTTCTAGTTATTATTTAACTAATTTGTATAGTTATAAGCCTAACCTTATTAATTCAATCATTTATTAGTAATTAAAAACTAAGTGTAAAAACAGCCAATAAAAAACTAAAGAGCTGCAAAAATATATATATTAATTTGATTTTTTTTTCTTAAATCAATAAGTTAGTTTTGAATTTAAGAAATTAAACAGTTCAATTTAATCTGATTGGCAATTTTGATAATAAACATTGTTTACAAATATTGTGCCAAAATTGGCCTCAGAAAAAAAAAGAATCTGGATATATTTTTAAATAAATGTACCCAAATAAGTTGCTCTAAAGCTATATAAATAAATGGTACAGTATATTTCAGAATCGAATGACGACCACAGGATAAGAAGAGTTGGATTACACTCAATCCAAAAAAACATTCATGCACATTTATTCTTTTTAAAATAACCAGTTTTTGGATAGAAAAAATAAGCGTGATTTGAGCAGTGCATATGTGTGACAGGTCTCACCTGCTGTGCAGATGGTCTTTACACAGGCAGCGCTGTATGACAGACTGCCTGCTGACCCTCAGCTACAGAGCGTTTGACCAGTCGACACACTCCACGTACTACATCCTGTGCTAATCGATACGTCTGATTCCCTAAGGATACGCACCGGCTTGGGTCATTAATATATATATATATATATATGTGTGTGTAGTACTAAGCATCAAAACCCTGCACAAACTTTACACACTAATCAGCAAATAGGATCTAATCTCAAAAAGTAGCAACTGTTCTTTCTTTTTCATTTCTGCTAATCAGTGTTTGGGTCTGGAGGCAGGAAGTGGAGAAGGGTTAGCAGGGGTCAGCTACACTGTCACCCTGCCTTCCTGGACCTCCTGGATAAAAGAGTCCTGACTGCTCTCGGATGGATGGAGGTCTTCGTCTGAACGATACAAGCTGAAGGGGGTTTAAAGTTACAGAGCTCCGAACACTTCCTGAGGCAGATAGCGAAACGGTTTTCTTCTCCTTGCGGAACAGCGCTCTACTTGTCCTTTTGTCCGGTGGCGCAATCCTGAAAGGCCACCGTTCACTCCCCTTTAATCACAGCATGGA
>MU591762.1:3520446-3521553 GCA_024362625.1 Silurus asotus
CACGAGCCCACGCACGAGTAAAGCACGTAGAGCCACAGCACGAGCATGATGCCGAACAGCGCGAGCTTCCGCCTCACCGAACTCGCAGCCGGTAGAGCATAGAGCTGATGATGATGATGGTGGTGGTGATGATGTGCGCGGAGCAGGCTATATTCCATAAGCCTCGACGGGTGCGACGTGGACCGTGCTCCGACCGGACATCTTCACGCAGGACGTGTCAGGGGAGGGGGAAGAGTCGCGTGCGTGGGTCAGGATGCACGAGCCATTAAAGCAAAAAAATAAAAGAAAGAAAAGAAAGAAAGAAAAAAATTAAAGAAAATAAAAAATACCAAAAAATTCAAAAGTTGCGGAGAAATGAAAGCGAGGTGGAAACTCCAGGAGGAAACCACTTTCTGATCTTAATGTCCACACGAGGAGAGGAACAAGGGAACAAACTTCTCTCTCTCTCTCTCTCTCTCTCTCTCTCTCTCTTCCTCACTCGTTTTATTCACGCCTCTAGATTTTGCGCTGAACCTTTATAAAGAGATTTAGAGAGCTGTGATTGGCTCACGCCGTGGCCAATAGGAGCGCCAGGATTCCATAATTGCAAGTTGCTTAACAAAATCTGACCAATCAGAAAAGAGGAAGAGGAGGCGCGTAGAGAGAGAGAGAGAGAGAGAGAGAGAGAGAGAGAGAGAGAGAGAGAGACTTGCAGCGAGTTCCACTTTTAATGGAGAGAAACTTTTGAGGAAAGTCCTCTTTATATTTATTCCTCATTAGTTACCGTCCGAACTCTTTTTTTATAAATATAAACACAATAATAAACACTTTCCTTTTACAAAATATAAATCATGACGAAGGCAAAATATACCAATAGCAAAAATAAGTGCAATATTTCTTTTTTTTTTTTTTTTTTTAGCCAGTGCGCGTTCACGCAGTCAGATGGAGGCTATCATCTGGCACGCGCAAAAGCACTATGCATTATTTGCGAAAACAATTACATAAAACAAAAATACAATAAATGATAATCATAATAATAATAATATTATAATAATAAATATAATAATAATAATAATAATAATAATAATAATAATAATAATAATAATAATAATAAAAATAAAATATGAA
>MU591762.1:3531662-3582298 GCA_024362625.1 Silurus asotus
CATGAGGAGTGTTTCTACATGAGGAGTGTTTCTACATGAGGAGTGTTTCTACATGAGGAGTGTTTCTACATGAGGAGTGTTTCTACATGAGGAGTGTTTCTATATGAGGAGTTTTTCTACATGATCAGCACTTTAGCACGAGGAGTGTTTCTATATGAGGAGTGTTTCAGCATGAGGAGTGTTTCTACATGAGGAGTGTTTCAGCATGAGGAGTGTTTCAGCATGAGGAGTGTTTCTATATGAGGAGTGTTTCTACATGAGGAGTGTTTCAGCATGAGGAGTGTTTCAGCATGAGGAGTGTTTCAGCATGAGAAGTGTTTCTATATGAGAAGTGTTTCAGCATGAGGAGTGTTTCTACATGAGGAGTGTTTCTATATGAGGAGTGTTTCTACATGAGGAGTGTTTCTATATGAGGAGTGTTTCAGCATGAGGAGTGTTTCTATATGAGGAGTTTTTCTACACGAGAAGTGTTTCTACATGAGGAGTGTTTCTATATGAGGAGTTTTTCTACATGAGGAGTGTTTCTACATGAGGAGTGTTTCTACATGAGGAGTTTTTCTATATGAGAAGTGTTTCTATATGAGGAGTGTTTCTATATGAGGAGTTTTTCTACATGAGGAGTGTTTCTACATGAGGAGTGTTTCTATATGAGAAGTGTTTCAGCATGAGAAGTGTTTTTATATGAGAAGTGTTTCAGCATGAGGAGTGTTTCTACATGAGGAGTGTTTCTATATGAGAAGTGTTTCAGCACGAGGAGTGTTTCTACATGAGGAGTGTTTCTACATGAGGAGTGTTTTAGCACTAGGAGTGTTTCAGCACTAGGAGTGTTTCAGCACGAGGAGTGTTTCAGCACGAGGAGTGTTTCAGCACGAGGAGTGTTTCTGCGCCCATGTGTGAGAGAAACAAAGAGGTCTGGAGCGTGCTGGAGATCAAACCCTGCCTAACCAACGCTTCTACTCGTTACTCACGTCCGCTGGCTCTATTATTTCTTTTTTTTTATTAAAAGCAGCCAAAGTCTGGTTCAAATTCACAGCCAAGCATATACACAAGTCCATATATTAAAAGGAGCTCCAGATAAGAAGCAAAAATAAGGTTCTTTTTGTCTTCTACTGCAGAAAAGTCCACACGAGTGTGATCACTGCTGTTCTTAATGTTGTACATATTGCTTTCAAGTGTGTGTGTGTGTGTGAAGAGCGAGAGATCAGTGATTAGATGACTGAGGCGAAGGCATGACTCACTTTAATTCAACTCTTCATTTCAATTACTTTTCAGCACTTTTAACAAAAGACGCAGTGTTTATCTTTTCCCCCGAATTTTACTTTTGCCTTTTTCTCTGCAATAAAACGGTTTATTTATTTATTATATTATTTTGTTATTATCTTTATATTTACATATAGAAGTGCTCATACTTTCTCGTATTGTATTTATTTTTTTATTTATCTTATAATAAATGTGCAACTGAAAGCATCACCAAAACAAATGCTTTGTAAGTGAAAACAAACGTGGCAAGTGAATCGCTTTCTGACTCCCGCCATAAAAATTCCCTGATTTCGAAATTTTCTTCTCACAATTCCAATTTTTCCCCTTTTCGCAATTCCGACTATTTTCTTGCACAATTCCGGCTACATTTGAAAGCCGATCGGGCAGCGTCACCCCCGTAGCAGTGCCAGAAAACTTCACACATTAAAAATAAAACGGGTTACAAATCAATAGAATCTGATGATATCAACCTGAGCCTCGGATCCCTGGAGAGAACTCAGTGTAACATTCGGCTCTGGAGAAGCCTGAACATGACAGATGAAGCAGAGGAGCCGCGTTCATACACCAACAGCTCCAAACTTCATGGTTAAAAGTGGATGCACCAGAAATTTGGGATGTTTGCAAGAAATGCAAGAAATGAAGTCGGAATCGCGAGGAATGAAGTTGTGATCGTGAGAAATTAAGTTGTAATTGCGAGGAATGAAGTCGTAATTGTTAGAAATAAAGTCGGAATCGTGAAAAAATTACTATTTTGAATGTGGCGTAAACAGGCTTTCGTACGATTCAGACCAAAGGAATATTATATATATTTTTTATGGATATATTTGTATTTTGATGTAATATGACATTAAATGCACTAAATGGGTTTAGTTTTCACAGATTTCCTTGTACGCAATTTCAACAATAAACATTTTTGGAAAATGAAAAATTATCTTTTTAGGAGACCCGTCTTATTTTCTCTTGTATATTTAGTTTCGCTCTTTAATGAAGAAAAAGGACTTTTTAACCGAATCGATCTATCATTGGAATAATCAGTAGAATACTCGATCACAAGGATCGATAGCTGCAGCCCGAGTTGTTCACGAACGCTTGTCTATAAAGTTTCGATTTACAGCATTTAGCAGAAGCCCATATCCAGAGTGACGTACACTACAGTACAACTGAGCAGCTGAGGGTTAAGGGACTTGCTTTACTTAAGCACTTGAGATCTTAAGCAGCTTAGTAGTGATGGGATTTGAACTTACAACCTTCTGATACGGAGTCCAACATCTTAACCACTGCGGTACCACAGTTCAGTACTTTCTTTTTCAGTTTGACAAATTAAATCATATATCACAGAGTTCAAATATAGAAACTCTTCATTAATATAGGAGTACATGTACATTACAAGTGTGTGTGTGTGTGTGTGTGTGTGTGTGTGTGTGATTTCAGCCTCTGTTTGTTGATTAGTCTGTTTGTCTTTATCCCATTTTAAATGACAAAAACGCTTCATTTTAGTGCAGTGGAAACTTTTAAAGAGAACTCAGCCCTTTTTTTCTAGAAACCCATGTGCCTGGAAAACATCTTTACGGATAAGAAGAGTGTACTCTCAGTTTTTTCTTCCTACGAAGCAGTGAATAGAGCTCTGGATTTCGTTTACGATTCCAAAACAACGCCGTCACCTCGACACACTTTCGCTATTAAGTCAATAAATATCCGAATGCAAATTTCAACAACAAGAGCGATCGGTTGTTCCGTCGCCGCCGCTGGACCCGCTCGGGGTCCGATTGCGCTCAAACCCCAGTGTAAAAATATTTGGACTTCTGAAGTCCACATGATCCTTCTCCGGGTTTGGTTTCACTTCCAGCCACAACAAGCAGAACAGACTAATTCGATCCGTGTGCTTTTACCATGTCCTTTTGTCCTGCACTAAATCTACCGTCTCGGTCCTGTTTGGGTTTCAATAAGTATATATTCTGTAAGTATACATTCAAGACTCTCTTCTGTTCTGGCACTAAGGCGGTGGAATAAATGTCTCCTAGATGTCCGAACAGCCGAGTCCCTGGCGTTCCCTAAACGGCGCTAAAGACCTACAGTACCCTCTTCCAGAAACTAGTGCTTTTTTCCGTTTTTTTTAAGAAAAAAAAAAAACCAACCAAAAATGCTGTAATTCCTCTGAACAGAGTTCAAATTGAATCTCCTAAGATTAAAATCTTGTGAACCAGTGTTGATTAATTCATTGCTAGAGACTCAAAGCCCTTTTGTTCGACGCTCTGGATAAGGGCATCTGCCGAATGCAGTCAATGGAAAAGCAGTACGTTTGATGATAAAGTCCATAAAACATGCAGGATGAAGTGATGTGTGATGTGTACATGCTCGGAGGTTGAAGATTTGGGACTTTACGCATGGCGCATTCTGCTGTGGAAGACGAGGAAAAGGTGGAGGGTCTGATTACGCTATAGATTTTGGAAAGGGTCTAAGATGTTCTGCAGAAATCCAGTTCCATGGTGTCAATGTGACCAGTCGCTCCACAGCTCTGGGCTTTGATTCCACTATAAAGATTTGAACTGTGTGTAAAAAAAAAAAAAAAAAATTTTGGAAAGGGTCTAAGATGTTCTGCAGAAATCCAGTTCCATGGTGTCAATGTGACCAGTCGCTCCACAGCTCTGGTCTTTGATTCCACTATAAAGATTTGAACTGTGTGTAAAAAAAAAAAAAAAAAAGGACCATTACATCAAGGATGTTTCATGTGTCTTCAATATCAATCATTGCTTGTTTGGACTGAAATCCAATACTGACATGGATAAAGGTGAGGAGATTCCTGACCACATGTGATTCCACAATTAACCCCCATTCGCTCGTATAATGACTTCCATTCCTCTGGGAAGATTTTCCATTACATTTTGGAGATCTGTGCTCATTCAGACACGAGGGTGTTAGTAAAGTCCGGTGCTGATGTAGGTGAGGTGAGGAGGCCTGAGGTGGTGGTGGTGGTGGTGGGGGTTGGAGCTGTATTGCAGATCTTCAACCACTCATCAATTTTATTTGGGCCAATGTATTTACTCTCAGTTTAATCAATAAAATATTTAAATGCTTTTATTTAATTATATTTTTTTTTAACTATTATAAAATATCTGATAAAAGCATTCCATTTAAAATTGTTTGAAAAATTGTTGCTTACCAACGTTACAAATAATAAACTGAAGCAATTTTATGTTTTGCATTCCGTAGCGAATCGGGACTTAAAAACCGAGTTACGTACCGAACAGTGAATTCTGGGTACCGTCACGCCCCCTAGTATCAATACTTAGTAGTACGTCACTCGCGTATGTAATGCTGTGTGTCATATACGTGTCATTACAAGTGGAAAAAAAAAAAATCAGGCTCGGAGTCAGATAAGAATTTAATTGGGAGTGACTAGGGACAGCACATGTAGGACGTTTTGGGGACAAAGTGAGAAAGGCTCCATTGAGATGGTTTGGACATGTGCAGAGGAGGGACATGGGGTATATCGGTAAGAGAATGCTGAGAATGAAGCAACCAAGAAGGAGGAAAAGACCAAGGATGTGGTGAAGGAAGACATGCAGGTAAGTTGGTTTAAAAGAGGCAGATGTAGAGGACAGGGGGGTATGGAGACGGATAATCCGCTGTAGCGCCCCCTAATGGGAGCAGCCGAAAGAAAAAGTAGTGATCAGATGATGTGAAGTTTATCACCATTAATATTAATAATAGGAAATACTATTTTAAAAAAAGCTGAAGTCAGAACTGTTTAATAAACTGAAAGCTGTTTTAGAACCGACGACTGCACACTTGTGCAATGCGACTTCTTGTGTTCATTCACATATCGGAGCAAAACTTCAAAAGCTCTGGAGGACAGGATGCTTTAGGGCTCACACACCAAGCGCTTGCTGAAATGTTTGTATTGGACGTGTCAAGGCTAATGGATATAACGATATGTTTCAAAGGTGACGCTTGTGTTTGCACGTCTGCCCGCGAGAGCGTGGCTTTGTTTGGGTAAGGGCGTTGGCCCTACGTTTACCCGAGATTGCCATGTCGCTGATGATAAAAAAAAAAAAACACTGGAGCTACTTTCATGGAACTCTCGTTTGAAGCATATGATTAGAGCGATGCTTTTGATTAAAAAGCATGTACAATAACAAAAGAATTTCCTTCTGTCCTCATTATATTCTAGAAAAATTAGTTTAATCAATTTCTCTCTCTAGAACTCAACTAGAACCAACCTGAATTAAACATTGCTGCTTGAAGACAGATGTGTGCGCATGCATGGAATTTACCATCGGCCTATTACCAATTTGTGTGTGTGTGTGTGTGTGTGGGGTGCTCTTAGTAAGTACTTGCTTTAATGGCCATAATGGGAACTGTATTGCTTTAACCCTATTGGTTTCTAATGGCAATTTGTTGCCTTCTACTGGAAGCATGTTATGTTTAGTGGGAGCTGAAGGGATTGTGATACGTTTAGAAATGAAAAATATTAAATTGCTTGTAGTTTTTTTATTGACGCATTTTATTATTATTAACGTTTTGAACAATTTATGAAACAATTTTTAATTTTTAAGTGCCTGCTTGGTAAAAATATCTAAAATATTTTCTATTTGATAAAAACATTATACAAAATTTCAATACAAAATAGAATAAATATTTAATGCAATAGACTTCATTATATTGATTAAACTGAGTAATTAATTAAAATAAAATTCAATAAATGTGAAAAATAAATGAAATGAAATTTATATTGTTTAGACATCATCAGCGTAATCCAGATGTGTATACAAGTGTGTGTGTGTGTGTGTGTTACATTTATAATTTAATTCTTTAATTCTTTTCGGGTTTTTTCAATATTTTTTAACAAATGTCTTCATTCATTCACTCCCTCCATTTGAACCTTAAAATATACATTAATGAGGACTTTAAGAACAGATGTAACTTGGGTACATGTCTCTGCAGAGATGTTCGAGTTGAACTCTCCAACTCGGAGATTAACAGACGTCAGTTATCAGTTCGCTTCTTTATCGGCGCTCCGAGAAACGTTTAGTCTGAACGACGTCGGAGTGAAAGAGGTGAAGCTGGAGAAGGTGCACACACAGCTGCTCTGTGTCCAAACTACAGCTCCAGCACTGTGCGAGACACAGTAAAGGAATCTTGACTATTCTGGCACCACACACACACACACACACAGCAGTATCTAGCGTTGTTTGGATTCACTTGACTGCTAGTCTTTAGCGTTTCATCTTGACTGATTAACTCTTTGTTGTGGAAAGTGACTCAAGCGTGGGTCAGGGGTTTTTTCGCTATCAGAATCAACTAACAAACGTGATTAGCAACAAGAAAAGCCCGTTAACCTCGAGCGTGTGTTTACGTAGCTTTAAGCAAGCGGCGATAACGACCGATATCCAAGCGAACCAGTGGTGGAGGAGAAAGTTTTTCTTTCTTCTGATTTGCAGCTTTTTAAATGGAAAACGTCTTTACTGTTGATTCTACCTTGAATAATAGCAAATATTTCAAAAAGTTTTGAGACCAGCTCTGCTTGCAAGAAAGTACTTTATTGATATACCTATCTATATTTTTTTAAACGGTTCCCTTGCGCAGAGATACAGCGCTCCCGGCGTTCCTGCCACTTCTGGAATGTGTCCTGGAAGTCTTCTTTTCTAAGCTTTTCGATTGGTGCACGATCTCTGTGCTGCTGTCAAAACGACAGCCTTTAAACTGCATCTTCATGTTCGGGAAGAGGGCGGTGGAGTAGGGTGGGTGCGCAAGTAATATCACGTCGTTTCCGGCGAAAAAAACTGGTGTACACAAGACAATGACTTATGGTGCTCCCTGTGACTGTGCGTGCATCCTCGTGCTGCCATCTGTTGGCGTGTTACAGAACTGCCTCAAAGTTTTTTGTACCACATCGCATGGCGTTCACCAAGAAATTAGCATAAAAATAAAGATAAAGGTAAAGGACGTCACGCCCTCAGCAACACTGCTTTGAGAAAAATAGCGCATTGACACTGCCTATTCCACGTGGCATGCCATCGTATTATCCGACCCGAAAGTAAGCGCAGACGGCAGCAGGTCAATGGCTGGCGCGTGCACCCGGATCGGGTTCCACGGGACAGGTGTGTGAGCGAAACCGACAGCCTAGACCTTATCCAGACATTACACCACCTGAGGTCTTTAGAGTGTAAATAGAGAAGCTGACAAACAGCAAGCTGACCTTAGCGATGTGTTCAGACTCATGGTTTATTCACAACCCTGCGTATTATAATTGACGGCCTTGATAGCAAGAACACCATTGTTCGCATTTGACGGTTAACAGAGGGAGACGAGGGAACGAGAAAAGTGAAATGATGCTTAAAAAAAACAAGACAGAGAGATGGATGTGCTCCTTTTGTCCATTTATGAAAACCATTACATAGAAACAGATGACAAATTACAAAGGAACCTGACATTTATTAGTACCTACAAATTGCATTATATGGACAATGAAGTGTCCTGGTGTAGGGTTGCAAAATTCCAGGAATCGTTAGGACATTTTCCATGGGAATTGATGGGAATGAACAACTTTAACTTATCGCAATTTCAGTATAATTTCTACCCTGCACATCAATCACACGCACAGGAATACTGAGGTCACTGTTCTGCATTTCATCCATTCAACTAAGTTTTGATATTACTTGAGGAAATATATTATAGCAAATACCAAAATGCGATTTTTCCGGTTTACAGCTATTAAATCAGATACGGGACAATTTCGTTGAATTTTTTTTTTACTCTAGCTAAAGCCATTATGGTTTTTCTTCTACATTCTGCTTGCCAGTTTTCTGTTATTATACAGAAGTACAGTACCGGTCAAAAGTTTAGACACATTACATCAATCCTACATTTTCAAAATGAAAAATTTAAGAACAAAGTCTTATTGTGAATTATATATTAGGAAATATGCATAATTGTTTTACTGGAAAATGTAAGTTTTTAAATCTGTATTAGTTTGCATGCAGGTCAGCTTATGACCAAACAATGTTAATATTAGTTTTTATGTAATACAGTTTATGTAAAATTCCCAAAATTTCTGGGTAACTCGTTTCCATCTTGGAATATTTCCAAAATTTGCCGGGTGAAGTTCCCATGGAAAGTTTCCAGAAATTTGCACATGTATTCGTGTTCATAAGGAAAACCTTATTTGAATGAAAGTCAAATTGAAGTTTAAATGTAACTAATTTTAAAATAAAATCAGAACAGCAAATTAAAGAATTTGAAACCCTGCCATAAATTCCCGCAGATTCCCCAGAAACTCCTGGTAAGTTTCCATCTTGGGATATTTCTCATCTTCCTCAGAGGAAGTTCCCTTGGAAAGTTACTGGAAAGTTTCCACCACTTTGCAACCCCTATTCCAGTGTGATCTAGAAAGTCTATAGAAAAGCTATAGCATAGGATTAACCTTATTTTTATGAAACTATATAAATGCTGTGTAGCCATTCTGGGAAAAAAAAAAAGAGCCCATGCACACCACTATTACTATAAGAGATGAAGGAAGCAAAATATGACAACAACAAACAAAGGAGCCTTCAAGCTTTAACGAAACGTACCTTATTTGTCCTCGGACTAACGGTCTGTTTTTTGTCCGGCTCATGTTGGAATCAAAGGGGACCTCGAAATACTGTGGGGGGGAAAATAGAAAAGGAGGAAAATCAGTCAGGACATGTTGATTAAGACAAGACACCACAGAGTAATAGAAAATGCGAGGGGTTTGTAATCCAATAGAGCAGTGGCCGCAGCACTGAACGCCCTCAAACGCACTCGCAATATTGGAGATTTAAGACTTTGCAGCTTGGAAACTCTAGTTCATGACTGGAAATTCTAGAGAACGCTTTAAATTGGGTTCATTTAGACTTTGAATCTTTCAGAAACCATGTAAGCAAACGTGCCGTCATGGGCTTGACAGGAACGCTTTGTCGTCTGCCAAAGAACAAACAAGAATGCCTCAGAAAAAGTAGATACTTGTGCTTCATTGCCAAGACCGAACATCTGTTCCTACTGACATTGTGCCTCACACCAGTGTACCAGAAGCGAACTGAACCGGCGTGATGGAAAAACCGAGATGAATTGGATGCATCCGTGCCGCACTCACTGTGGGAGAATCGCTCCAGCAAGCGATGCATAGCCAGACAGTTGGGTCAGATGTGCGTACGGGGTTCGCCGTGGCGCATAAGGGGAACGATTGGGACGAAAAACTGCTTACCGCCCCGGGAAAAGCGCAATGTGTGGATAAAACGCAAACACATGGGGGTGCCTGAAGCCTGGAACCAGTTAATCTTACTGAACAAGTCCACACCTAATGGACAAAACAGATAGACAGTTTCACAAAGCAAATCCCAGGATGCTTTACACTTGAATTATAGCGCGCATAAAAATGTAACAAAGCTAGTAAACAGAGCTAGTTTCTTTCGCCTCCTCTAATTTGCTGTCTGGACACGGATTCAGGCTCAGGACGATTTCACACTGAATGCGTTTTGAGGAAATCACTTTGCCACAGAAACGATCCCATATGCCAATTAAAACCACTGAAAAAAGGGAATAACGGGAATTATCTTGGTAAAATGGCACCTACACATGGATATTATATATTAAGCAGCAGGTTCTCAAAATTGATGTGTTAAAATCAGAAAAAAAAAAGCAAGTACACCCTAAAAGTGTTTCTTAATAGGGTCCTCTTTCCTCAGTATAATGTGTTTTGCTGCACTGCAAACATCTTTACCAATGGTTTGATTCTCCAAATTCCTTATTATTGATTAATATTTATGGGTCCTTCTGAACAAACTAGTCCAATACAATGGGGCTCCACCTCAAACCTACAGGACTTTAAGGATATCATAAAATGTTTTATTTTTTTTTACATGTATCATTCAAAACTATTCCATAGTAAGGTTTATTTTAAATTCCGGAGTAAGAACGGGGGCTTTGAGGATCGATTTGGACTGTAGTTAATGCCAACAGTCTCCTACACGGGCTCAGAACTATAATTTGCTTCTGATCACCATCACTGCACCCCACAACATCGTTTATCTGCAATAAATGGACATTCGGTGCAACCCAGATGAGGACTGGTTCCCTCTAGAGTCTGGTTCCTCTCAAGGTTTCTTCCTTACGCCATCTCGGGGAGTTTTTTCCTTCACCACAGTCGCCACCGTCTCTCTCATCAGGGTCAAACTTACACTTATATAGAACATAAATTTTTTATCACCACATTATCTGTGTAAATCTGCTTTGAGACCATGTTCATTGTTAAAAGCGCTATACGAATAAAAATGAATAGAATTTTAGTCAGTAACCATATTTTCCATGTATATAGACTATGGATGAGCATCTCCAAAAATGATTTGCATAGCCAACGATACGATACATTAGAGATACATATGAAGCAGCTACCAATCCGGTACAACTCATCTGTTACGATGCGATTACGATACGCAATTCGATATGGAATTTGCTTTTATTTCATTGGTTCAGATAGACGGCAGATCTTCAGTTTACTTAAGTGTCTTCTAAGATATGCCCTTTTCACATTTTGTAGTGCGAAAAGACAAAAAAAGATGGGGAAAAAACTTTTCCTGTTGTGTCTGCAGGAAGATGCAGCTCTACCTCTGCCATGTAAATCTGTATTCTGTGTGACTCCCAGGACACGCCTTCGAGTCTCTGTAGTGTTGTGATGCGTCGTGTTCACGCATCGGCAGCGGTGCTGAGAGAACGCTCTAAGTATAGCGCTAATACTGATTACAAATAAATGTTCTTAACCCGATGCAAACGCGTTAAACGTTTATGCCGATAAAAGCACTGCAATCCGATGGCTGTTGAGTGTGCTGCAGTGTTTACTTTATCTGTAAACACTTCTCAAATAATTCAAGCACCAAGCACTTTAAAGCTAACGTGCAACCAAAGCGATCGTCGTAGATCGCTATACAGCCTGGATGAGTCTCTGTATTAGTTCGTTTCTGCATTCTGGACTACAACATGCTCTTAACGAACTCTGCTTTGTACTTCTCATAAACACATCAAACTTCGCTGGCAAATGGTAAATCCATTTGCAGACTATTGCCACTTATGTTTGCCTTTCCTGTTAAACCCCTTCCAACCTGTTACTCGCTTCATCTCCAACTGCAGTACAAAAGCCCCCCTGTGATGTCAGTCCAGGTCACAACTTTTAGCTTCTCACAATACAGACCCAGCAAACAAATTTGCACCAAACCTGCTGAAGGCACCCCATACTGTATGTCGTAGTGGAATTGTAATTTTCAGAGTGGAGGGGGGGGTTGAACAGTAACAAACACATCCAAAAAGTGACACTGGAGATTGATGTTTTTTCATTTTCCCTCTCAACAGGCTTTGGCAGCACTGTCCACCATGGACCAATGTCATCGGATACGTCTTGGCGAAGTTAAAGGCCCACATCTGCTGCGTAAAAGTGCAGTGTGGGTTCTGCAAAGTCTCCGATTTATTCTTTGAGCCATTAGAGGCATGGGGTCGGAGCGCTGCAGCTGTGGCCCACGCTAAGGGACCTCGGATCGTGGGCTGAGGTGTTAATTCTATTTCCTGGGTCAGAAAAAGCGCATCAAGAGGTCGGAAAAAAGAAATGGGGTGAGGGTTCTGGCTCGGGGGAGGGGTTTGATCCTCAGGAGTGCTGGCCAAACTCTAATAATGCATTTACTTGCAGAAAAGGGGATGAAGGCTGAAATGCTGATGTGTCCAGGGTGGTTTTTTGGAAAGAGCTCAAAGCCCTAATAGTATGTAAGCATGTGCATTAAAAGCATGTGAAATACTTGAGAAGCAGCAATAAATCTGCACTGGGTCTGCTCAGCAAACCCAAAAGGAATTAGTGTTAAATGAGGTATGGGAAGAACGACCATCTGACGAACACGACTGCCAACTCAACGAGAGCTTCAAATTGTCTCGAGAACATACAAAGCTTTTAGACTTGCATTCGGGGCTCTTTGTGTAGTGTGTGGTACATTTGGTGGAATAGTGAAAACTGGTTTCAAGCCCGGAAGCACCCCAGACTGCCACCACTGATCCCTGGATTTCTTGGTCTGTGGGTCAATTCGGGGTGGAATCGATATACGTTCCAGTGCGAGATTTAGAATTCATGATTGTGGGGGGAACATGAGACGGAATATGTTCAGTGGTGGAACCGAAATGCGTTTTTTTAATGTATACAACCAGACTTTCATTGAACTGGAGAGTTGCTGCATATGGGTTGAACGATCGTAAAAATTGTTGGTTTGCACGGTGTGTAACGCAACACGTTACACCCCGCCCTCGTGGCACTGCGGCTGCTCCGTCCATAGCGGAAACAAGATTTGCACTGCGCTGGTGCGGAAACCCAGATTTTTTTCCACCCACATGCCTGAAGTCTTTACTGGCGATATGGAATCTTTTGCATACAGCTTCAAGAATTTCTTTTAAAACAGAGAAAATCCTGACAATTCCGCATATCGAGGGGGCGAAGGAATTAATTAATTTATAATGAAATATCGTGTTTCCTGAATGCAGACGTTTGTGTGCTAAAATAAGTAGAACAGTTAAGTAGAACATATCCTTAGAAAATAAAATATTAAATGTAAAAAAAAAGAAAAACACACTACCCAAATGGGGTCTAACAAATTATTTTTCCATTTATTTTATCGATTGAATTTGCACCTATTTAATCGACGAATCAATTTCATCCATATCTTCAAAAGGTTTCATTTCAGTTTTCTTCGTCTTCATTTGATTCGCTCCATTTGACTTTTATTTTTTGAATAAAAAGAAGCCGGCGTTCGATTTAAAATAGTTTTTAAAACATAAAAAGGAAAAAACTGTTATTCACAAATAATAATAATAATAAAAAAGGAATCAAAAAACGACAAGCAATTCTGCATAGGTTTCTCATTTGTTTAAACTAACTAACAAAACTGAACTGAAGCATGACTTAAAAAATGAGATGCGTACAGAACTGGGAATTGTGTACCGATTTACATCCAAAAGTCATTCCCTGGGATGAGATCCTCCAGCACTGCTCGACTGGTACCACCTTCTCTCAGAATGAGAGGTTAGTACACTTTAAGGCTCTTCTCTGTTCAGGCACCGAGGTGGCATGAAAGGCATGAACTTTCCTTAGATGTCTATACAATGGAGTCTCTGATGACTGAAGCCCTACCTCTTCCTGAAACACCTAAATTAGCACTTTCCAAGTTTGTAGAATTCGAGTTATATTTATATTAAGTTTGTAATCTTGCGTACCAGTGTAGATTTATTCATTACCAGAGATTTAAAGCACTTTTGTACGTCGCTCTGGATAAGGGCGTCTGCTAAACGTTTATATGTACTTAAAGAAAACAGAACAAAAAAAGTATTATAATAATAAAGAAAAAGCATCTACGTCTTTAAAAACTAAAGCAGGGATGTGGAGAATTGTGAGAATGAAACCTTCTGCTTTTTTGATATTTTTTATATTAATAAATAACCAGTGGAAATAGGTAATGGTGGTTTCTATTAATACAAATTATGCAAAATATGCCAATAAGTGCAAGAGACAATGTTTTGTTGCAAAAGAAAATAGTTTGACCACAAAAAGTATAAATTTCAAGTACTTTAAGTGAGTAGAAGTAAAAGAAAGCTGTGTGGTTCGTGTGAAGGTTTTATGTGAGCAGCATGCACCAATAAAAGCTGCAGGAAAGATCACTAAATAATAAGGTTCGCATGAAAATGGCTTCATCGGAGCTTGAACGCAAGAAAAACAGCTGGATCGCAGCTTGCGAATGCGTCAGTTTTGCGACGGCCTGACAGAAACTCCGAGGGTCCTGGTGGCGGGTCCTTTCGCCTTGTCCGTTCTTATTCTCGTCTTTGATCAATCACGTGTATGGATCATCTGGTTCGGATCATCGCTCACTCGGACTTACCGCCGCTCCCCTTTAAGCGATTCCGGCTACCCGGCAGCGAAGCCTTGAGCCGCGGACCGCTCTTTCTTTTAAAGCGTAAAAGAATATGATCTCGACTGAGCCCGAGACGGGAAGTGATGAAGCTCGTGTCTCTTCTTATTTGATTTCCTGCAGGCTTGAGGGGAAACAAATGTGCACATATGCAGCGTAGCAGTCAGCTTGATGAATAGCTGATTGATCGATGTGACAAGCGGGAGCCAAGTGTGGATGTATTCTGCTTTCGATAGCAAGCACGTCCATGCGAAATCAAGAATTTTGCAGCAAAAATGCCCAGAGTACCCATTTAAATAGGGTTGACCAGTCATTTTTTTTCCCCCTGCACGTCTTAGAGGCCATCAGAGAATAATTGTGTTGGAGGATAAAATCCTTCTGATCATGGACCACACCAGCAGTAGATAAAACAGTGGACATGGAAAGAAAATCCATAGCAAGTTTCCTTCTTTATAAACCTCACACAGAAAACCCCTAGAGAAGTTCCATATAAATGTAAATAAAACTCACGACTGTGTACGTTGGACCACCTGTACACGGCGAATACATCAACAGGATCTGGAAGATCTAAACAACAACAACTGCGTAGGCACTTCTCAAACCACGAAAGCCCGACATGAAATAATGCAAAAGATTACAATTGGCAAACAAGAGAATAAGAAAATCAACAATCTGGAGCTGCAACCAATCAAAATTTCGAGGGTAACAAATAGAACTTTTTGCTTGGGCGTTTCGAAGGTTCAGAGCGAACGGCAGTTTGGCAACAAGATTCCGCTCGTCTGAAGCGAAAAGCAGGAGCTCCAGCGTGTGAGGCACCGGAGGAGGAAACTTCGAGATCGGTCACCAAACAGGAGTCGAGAAAGATGAAGCGTCGGTTAAACACCATCAGGGTTGCAAAAGGGGTTTTGCTGCGCGAAACTGGAAATATTTGTATACATTTTGTCCTACTATTAACTCCTGCTGCTACTAATCCTGAAACACAGAACTGTTTGCAACACAGCAGTTTTTCTGCAGCTCATGTTTTCTGGTCCCGAAATTGAAAAAAGGGGATTCCATGCGAGAAAAAGGGGGAAGTGGCAGGAAAACAGAAAGGAATCGGGGCCTTGTGAAAATGCTGCGTTGTTACCGTGGTTCATTAATTAACTTGTCCCCTTACGTTCCGTGCTATAAAAACAAACGGGGCATTATCAGTACTCCCGGCTATCTCCACTGACGCGGAGTCAGAAGTTGTTAAACAGTCGTTCTTTCTCCCAGCACTTTTGAACTTTTCATCGTTTATTCATAGCTTTCCCTGAAGCCTGGGAGCGCTCTGCTGTAAACAACCTGGCAGAGGGTCAACTGGCATGCTGACAAGCCTGATTAATGGCTAGAGTGAAGTGCTAAACAGCCAACATGCTAATAAGCCAATTACCGATGTCCGGGAACATGCTATCGCGGAGTCGTTGCGGATCGATGTATGTTGGCGGAGTTCGGCTTTTTCTTTTAAGCGAAACTTAAACCGAGCTGCGATTTTAAACTGTCGCCGGAAAAAAACTTGAGTTCGAATGCTCGGACTTGTTGCTCCTGCACAGACCTGATCTGTAGCCTCGTATGCTTTGTTTGAGGAGACAAAAGTTACCCCATCATGTCCTATTTTCTCAGAGTCGACTCTTGAGCCGGTCTCAGCTACAGTATTTGCAGATGTTTTTGCCGCACTTGCTCCAGTAATGGACGACTGCACAAGACGGATGAGTGCGGGCCGTGTCGGTCGGGAGCCGGAGTCGGGGGCGTCACAAGGTTAGGAGACTTGCATGGGAAAAGGGAAGCAGTTCGTCATCCCTGACCTGGACGTCGGCTTAAATCACTTGGGCCATCTCCCGGTCTGAACCCTGAAATGCTTTTCCAACAAGACTGTTGGGTGGTACCTCAGGCAGCACAAGACACTCATGATGCATTTACATTTACGACTTCCAACTAAGAGTTAAGGGCCTTGTTCGAGGGCCCACAGCCGAAGCAACTCCTCATTGTTCCTGCCATTTTTTTTTACTGTTACTTTTCAGTATCACTTTGAGCAATTTTTATCTCAGCAAAACCACAGAAAGTGATTACAATTTAATCAATATATCCACAATAAAACCCCCAGCAACCATCTGCATACAAATCAGTACAGTTTTGATTTCAACAGCAACATTTATATGAAAAAAAAGTCTTTATGATTGATGTCTTTTTTTATCCTCACACTCGAAATGTAACGTCTGTCCGTACGGTGAAGAAGAAAATAAAGGATTCAAGCACGCAATAATCCACAATAATACTGACTCTCACTCAGGCTCATGCCATGTTCTCTTCACACCCGGCCCCTCGTCTGGCCTTCACTGCAGAAAGTTTGGGGACCCCCTGCTTCAGATCAGCTTTCTTTTTAAGATGAACTCCCACCGGTACCTCTTACAGCCTGCGGGAAACCGAAAAGCATCGTGGGTAACGCAGAAACCCACTAACCAGAGAAAAACAAACGTGTGGGTCAATAAAGAATCAATGATTCTCTTTGTAGAGTCTTTGAAGATCGTATTGATAATTGCAGGTTAAATAAGCATCATGTTCGAGGTGAGTTTCTTTTTGAGGCTACGGTTGGAACACGACTCCAGTAAAAGTGCTCCCTCTAAACTTTCACTTGAGTAAAAAGTAGGAAAGTATTTGCCTTCAAATCGTAGCCAAAGTACTGATTTATTATTGCTGTAATGTTCCGATTATCATTTTTCTCACAAGACTGTTCGCTTAATCAACTCCATTAACTGTCAATCAAAACTCTCCTGTGACTCTCAGCACATCAATCTATTGATCGAATTAATAATATAATTAATAATGCTTTATTTTAATTATTAATAATTAATTATTCATATTAAATAAATATTTCAGAAAACTTAATTGATTATTTAAATTAATAGTTTTATTTATAAATAATAATGGAAAAAAAATACTGATTTGAGTACTTAAAACAGAGGTTCTTCCATCATTTACAGAGGATTCCATTTACACACGTTACTGTAATTGCAAATACATTTTTTTTGAGTACTTTAAAAAAAAAAAAAATTTTTTAATAGTTCGTAAAATCCGTAATTAAATATAAATAATAATAAATGGGGAAAAACTAATCATGCCCCAGTAACTACTGCACCGATTGGTTGATGGGGGGAGAACAAACATGTTAAACTCATGAGAAAAGAAAGCTGGAGGCGGAAAGCTGTGAAACTGCAGAACTCCGCTGACTCAGCTTTTTTTTTATTACAATATTATTATAAAGTTAAATTGCTATTGCACTTTAATTTGTAAAGGTGTTCGATCCATTAAATAGCGAATCAAAACGAGTTTGAGATTTCTATCTCCTGTTCTTATTAAAGTTTTTTTTTATTTAGGATGGATAAAAAAAACGAACGAGTGATTTCATTTGGAAAATGACGTCGGGTAAAAAATACGATATTCGACTTCGAAAAGAAGAAGTCCGAATAAAAGTCGGCTCACATTGAAATACTTCAGTAAAGTACGAATATGTTTTAAAAAAATAAATAAATAAATAAAGAAAGAAAAATAACTTAACTACAGTAACGAATTACATTTTCGCAACTTTCTTCATTCCCGGCGTACAACAAGAGTCGTGCCAGAAGAGATCCATGTACATGGAATGTGTGTGCAGGGGTCTTTCCCAAGAGCCCCATTAATCAGCGTTCCAGTGATCGGCGTCGCGCTGAAGTCTCGCTCAAACAAAACGCAGACGGCAATTAGGCGATATCGTCTTTTTTTTTTTTCCCGCTCTCGAAGGTAAACACATCCATTGTGTTAAAACGACAAGTTCCTTTCTGGCAGAAAGCCCCAGTTTTGTGTGAGCGCTCTGATAAGTCTTTTTTTTCTTTTAAATGAGAACATTCCGGATCATTTCCTGATAACCGTTGTGTACACTGGACGGGTTCAAGCGGCGGGATTCGGTGGATAAGCTAAATATGCAGTCCCCCGCCTTCCCATTACGAATCTTACTGGTAGGCGACAAGGATGTGGTCGGAACTCTGAACGCTCGTAAAAAAAAGAAAAAAAAAATAAGTGGTGGGAATGAAAACTGGAAAGTTTTTTTTGTCCGACAGGCAACCCGGCCGAAGCGGTCTCATTCGAGCATCCGTGAGGAGAACGTGATGAGTAAGCATGCGTGTTTATCCGGTGGAGTTTACATTATGCTCGGATATTCCAGCTGTGTGCAAAGGACTCCGGGAGAAGTCGGAATGTGGTCTTTTAAAGATAGCACTGGCACTCTATCGTATAAACGGGGGGTTGTTTAGAAAACGGCGATATAGAAAAAAAACCCTGGTGGGATGAATGACATAAATACTGGTGGATCGTCAGAATTTGTGGATTGTAGCGTTTCTCTTCGTAAATGAAATACATTTGGGCATCTTCACAGATCATTTGTCTGGTGTTTCTTATCTGCACCCTGTAAAACGTTGCTGGGTTTATTCCCTGTTCACTTTTCCGTTAACTAATTTCACAGAAACCAGCCTCGATGTGCAATCTGGCTTTTATCCCTTCATCCTTTATCTGCTGTTCTGAAGACATGCTGGGACACGGGGCAGAAGCTTTTCCTGAGAATCCTTTCGTTGTTTTTATTTTTTTTCCCCTCAACAACCGCAACGTCCAAAAACCCAGGCGTAAAGTTTGCATTCCGTAATCAGACTCCCAATTCACTCGGGGTCCCGTCCTCGGGCCACCTGCGTGCTTCGGCGCGGCGGACCACTGATAACGTACGCGCACGCGCGGCAGCCGGGACAGAGACGGGAGATAGCGGGACATAGACGTCTTCAAAGACAAATCCTTGTAAAGCAGGCTGATTGAGTCGACGGGACTTTTTGGAAAAAAACCGTGTGTGTGTGTGTGTGTGCGCACGAATGTGTGTGCACGTGTGCATTATCTTTAGTAAATCTCAGGGTTTCTATTAGTGGTGCAAAGGATCAAAAAACTCACGGTTCGGATCACATTACTTTTTTTACGGCTTAGCAAAAAAGGGGAGGAGACTAATATAATTCGCTTTCCATTTATTCCCAGTTACAGCAAGGAAACGCTCCCACATGTGGGATTTGAAACGTGAATGCATGACTGCTCTGTGTAGTTACAAAATTACTTGAAAGACATTAACGACAGGAAAAAAAAAAACAATCACTGCCAAACAAACGAATATTAGTTGTATATATATCATCCACTGTCACACACACACTGACAATTTGCACTTTGTTTTTTATGTAGCATCACTTGCAATATTGTACCGTAATTTCCGGACTATTAAGCGCACCCATATATAAGCCGCACCCACTGAATTTGACAAAGATTTTAATTTTAAACATAAATAAGCCGCACCTGTCTATAAGTCTACACTGAAACTAATGAACTTTACACAGGCTTTAACGAAAGACAGTGTCTGGTACACGGCTTGTATCTAAACAGTAGCCTACCAAGAAAGTCATTGTTCACTGTCTTCCTAGTTCCTTTTTCAACTATTTGTTTTTCTTTTGGCATCGTCGTGCGTTTAAAAATCACCATCGGGGAAGCTTTTCTCCTGATGCCGTGCAGCTCAGAACGTAGCGGCCTATAGTCCGGAAAATACGGTAATTATAATATCGGATTTTTTTCTGCTTTCATCGGTTTGAGAAACGATGTTCGTTGTTAAAAGCGCACTACAAATAAAAACTAATCGGATCTGAAATAATGATTAGTGCATTTCGGTATAATCTCTGATGTATAACAGAGTCTGAATCTCTGACATTTGCTATTAAATTACCGAACAATTGGCAGAAGTTTGTAGCTGCTGCAACTGGGGTACATTAACCCCCCAAACTGCGTTTAACACGTGGCATTTCCTTAATACCGCAATTCGAAAGAAAAACGGTAAACATTCGATCCTACGGCAACCGAAGCATCGTTTGCATCCGATTCAACAATAAACCGCGAGGCAGAACCGAAGTCCGTTAATAACTCATTAAGGCCACGCGAGTATGTTTTCGTTTGAGGCCTTCGGTCCACACCGGGACGACGTGTGCAGAACAGAGACCTGAGCATCGTGAAAACGGTTCGAAACGAACGTGCGTCTGTTTTTGAAATGGAAACTCCGTGTGCACATTTATCCTGATCAGTGTAGTAGATTGGAAATCCAAACTTTTCATTTTTCTATTTCTTTTTTTTTTCTTCTTAATTTCATCTTCTCAAAAAAAAAACCAAATAGGGCACTAGTATGGAAACACTAATTGTACAAGACTGCTTTGTTTGTTTTTTACTCTCTATACTAATCCAGACCAGGAAATCACTCGAATCAAATTTCAGATTCTTTTTCAAAATGCAAAGGAACTTTGCATAATCTTCATCAAAAAAGACTGCACGGAATAATAAGGAAGAAAAGAGAGACACCCCCTTTTGATCCTGTCCTGCAGTGAGCCTGCAATTACACGGCACGCTCTAATTGTGGTTTCTCAAATCCGTATAACAGGCTTCGGAGATGCGAGACCTTACGGTGGCCGACCCTGTTATTAGCCGCGTGCTAATGGATGATGTATGGGCCCGGTTAAAGCGCCTGGCGCTAACCGACGCGAACGTGGTTCCGCTTTGAGCTTCGAGGAGGAAACTGCAAAACGAACAATGTGTTTTAAGTAACGCGGCAGGTGGAGCTCGGGCCGCTGTCTGAAGAAAAAAAAATAAAGAGCTCTGGGACGTGTTAAGTGTTGCCTGTCGTTCTCCGTTTTCCTCACCCCTCGCTCCAGGGTGAGCCTGTTAGCTCTCGAGGGTCCTCGGCGCGAGCAGTCAACCTTCTGCGCCGTAACACAGAGAGAGGAACGGCGCAGAAATACATTTAAAAGGTAATTTTGTGAACAACAACAAAAATAGTCCAACTCTGTATAATTGTTAGTAGAGGCACAATACTTTAATTATTTAGAAAATTAATTTGTGACCAATATTTGATATGAAGATTGATTTCTCCTCGTTTCTCGAACGCGTTCTCTCTGCGCCGCTGCCGCTACGTGAATACGACGTGATACAGATCAACATGGCAGAGGTAGAGCTGCATCCTCCTGGAGCCTGAACAGGAAAAGAACACACTTTTCTTTGATCTGGTTTTTTCCCTGCACTACAAAGGGGCCGTGCGTTAGAAGTCAGAAGGCTTTTAAGTAAACTGATTTGCTGTCTGTTTGAACAGATGAAATAAAAGCGGAGTCTCTGCACCACATTGAATTGCATAACATCCGATTTTTTCACTGCGTCCTAATGGGGGCGAATCGGATCGCATTAGTGGCTGCTTCATTAGAGTCTTTAACGTGTCGTACCATTGGCTATGTGCATATATGTAATTCAAAATAACACACACACACACACATCTGTATTACCCAAATAAAGTTGTCTATATAAACAAATGTCTATTTCATTAAATTTTTTATAAATAATATGTTGAGGTTTTGTTGGGAGTGACGACAATGGACAGGATTAGAAACGAGTTTATTCAAGGGACAGTGCATGAAGGACGTTTTTGAGACAAGGTGAGGGAGGCGCGATTAAGTTGGTATGGACATGTGCAGAGGAGGGACCCCCTGAGGTGCTGAGGCTGGAGACACCAGAAAGGAGGAAAAGAGGAAGGCCAAGGAGGAGGTTTATGGATGTGGTAAAGGAAGACATGCAGGTAGTTAAGGACAGATGATCCGCTGTGGTAACCCCTAATGGGAGCAGCCGAAAGATGATATTTTTATATATATATATACACACCAAATAAATCAGTCAACAAGTCAGATAAGGGAACTAAAAGGAAAATGGGTGTTGGGGCTTGGGGACATGTCAGAAATATGTTGTGTATTTTAACCAGGCTAAAAAATAAAAAAAAAACAACCTGCCCCTGGTTTCATTTGCTTAATGGTTTTCCAAACGAGTGTGTTTTTTTTTTTTTTAAGTGCACTTCTACTCAGCTCTGGTAAGTTGTCGGTAAGAGCAGCTGTTCTGCGCTACACAAAGGCACGGCCACCATCGATCACTGCCACCCGCATTTCCACAACAAAGGACACGCTGGTAACAAAGTGCTTCCGCTTCCTACACAGGATACGGCCGCCCCTGACTCCATCATCTTTTTAATCCCAATAAGTGAGGGAGGAGTGTGACTTCTGAAGAACACGAGAGCAGAAAAAGTACACGAGGTGGAGGGAGAGAGTGGGGGTGGGGGGGATAATAATAAAAAAAAAAAAAAAAAGGGAAGACTGGAAATGGTACAGCTCCTGATGTGGATATGACGGGGTCGAGATCTAGAGTCGAGCCGGATCGGGTTTACACTGTGGGTCCTTCTGGCTACAGATACACAAAGAAACACCATGGGAATTGTGGCTTGGCACTAAGCCAAGTTCAATCTGTTCAACTACAGGGTTTGGTTTTCGGAAGGTTACGTCCTAACCTGGTAAAGTAACGATGGTTCAGAATGCCTCACCCGAGTCACACCCAGGCAGAAAAAGAAAAAAAAACCTGACATACTTCACCATTTGTGCTGTTGATGTATTGCAGCCCGTCCTCCTGTCACTCAAGCAGATTAATCAGTAACTACACCATTCCAAGCTGCCAAACAAACTAAGACCTTTGTGCTAATGCTTTCACAATACAATAACCACAGAGGGAAAAGCGGTTCTGTACGGGGATCGCAAACTTAAAATTCCAATCCCGGACGTATTAAGTGGTGAACCTCAAGTCTGTGTACTCTCCGCCTCGCATTTTGAGCGCAGTGTCAGTTTTTCATTATTATTTTCATTAAACTTGAAAACGTACACAAAAACGAGAGGGGTATAAAAAAAAAAAAAGTGAAGTTGAAGTGAAGCCAACATTTTTACGACAGTCTAGCGCTACGGATCGTTTTTGCATTTTTATGTCCGGCTTCACGAATTTGTCTTAAAAAACCCTGACAATTCCGCATATCGAAGGGAGTGAACGAACGAAAGATGGGAAGAATGAAGATGTTTGTTAAAGTATGCTGAAATAAGAAGAACAGTAAGTAGATCTTTAGAAAACTCAATATTAAATGTAAAACACACACACACAAACGTGGCTCAGACAAGTGCTGCTAAATGCATTCAATACTCCACTATGAAATCTGAAAAGTATATTAAGACTGGAAAAGTTTCAAATAACTTTTTCAAAAATAAATAAATAAACAAATCAGTTACGAAACATCTAACAGCTTGTTTGGAAAAAGCCCAAAGGCTGAGCGGAGCTTTTCATCCATTTCGCTTCAACGAATCTCGCAAACAACTTGGCCCTTAAGTGTAGTGTCAGAGCGGTGCCTAGACTTTCAGTCGGGAAGAGCTATTAGTGCACGAGCGACCGGCTCGCTAAAGAATGCTTTTAAAAGACATGTCGGAATGTGTCGCCTCATTTCAGGGCGGACAAGAAACTGTAAAAGCGAAGCTCAAAAGTGTGTAAAGTTGTGGTGAACAAAAGGCCGAGAGTCTGAGGCCATGTCCATGCCGATACCATTCCGCTTGGAAGTGTGCGCTTTTCTTCTCACTCGACCAAAACGTCGTTTTGAAAACACTCTCCGAGGCGAACCGAATTGAAAACGTCCTTCTCGAAAACTTTTCGCTCCTTAGCATGAAATTTTAAAGGAAATAAATGGCGGGTGGAAACGACGCGAGTCGGAGCGTTTTGCACGTGAGGAGCGTTTTCAGACGTTTCGTGTGGATGGGCAACTTTTGGGAAATGAATGAAAATGAATGTATCTGGATCAGGGTACAAAACTGGTCTTCGGAAACAGTGATCTAGAACTTCTGATCAAATCCAAGCCCCAACAAGCTGCCACTGTTGGGCCCTTGAGCAAGGCCCTTTACCCTCAATCGCTGAAGATGTATAATAACTCTGATAATAACTTTAGATAAGGACACCTGCACAATAGGCCACTGAATCTAAAAGTTATCACTTTTGCAGACCTTCAGCAGCTAAAAGTTCGTCATTTTCTCCCTACATTACGTTCTTCGCTTTCAATTTTTCCACCAGCAATGCACACCAACGGCTCCAGCGAATTCAAATTAACATTCAGCGCTAGCTTGGTGCTAACAGAGCTGCTTTTGTTAATTAGCCACGCATCTCAGTAGTAAATAGAGTGTTCCTACTGCCATTGAGTGTCACCTCCATTTGGAGATGGAGAAATAGGGGGGGAGTAAACAAAAGGAGGCTCAGTAATCTACTTTTAACTGATTCACATTGAGGGAAGGAGTTTTAATCCACACTTTTCATAACCTTCCAATGTCTGAAGAAACAACTGCTCATATATTACAGCCTACTTGTAATATTACATACCAATATTCTGCTAAAGCATGTTTAGCATCCTGGCAGAAAAAGGATATAATATTTAGGAAAAACTAATACATGAAAGACAGAATAATGAAGGAAAGTATACTAATTCCAAAAGTGCAATTCCTTAAAAAATGTTTTGGATCTAAAGAACTTTAATGGCACATGTTTCCAAGCTATTCATATATCTGAAATACAGGAGCCATCAGACATAGCTTTTTATTTAAATCACATACAGACAGACAGACAGACAGACAGACAGACAGACAGAGGAAGGTAGATAAATAGATGGACAGTAAGATAGATTGAAAGATAAACAGACTTAGGTGTAGACAGACAGACAGACAGACAAAGACAGAGACAGGCAGAGTTAGGGAAATAAACAGATGGACAGAAGGATAAACAGTAAGACAGAGACAGACAGAGAGGTAGACATGTACAGAAAGAAGGACAGCTAGACAGACAGAGAGGTAGACAGGCAGAGATCGGTAGATAAATAGACGGACAGAAAGCCAGACAGACAGACAAATAGATGGACAGACAGACAGACAGACAGACAGAGACAGAGAGACAGACGGATGGATAGAGCTAGACAGACGGATAGATACAGACAGACAGACAGACAGACAGATGTAGACAGACAGACAGATGTAGACGGATACAGACAGACAGACAGATGTAGGTAGGTAGGTAGATAAATATGTAGAAGTGGTATCTTGGTGGATAAGACATTGGGGACTTTGGATCCAAAGATTGTAAGATGAAGGCATGTAACCAAATCACTGCTCAGGTGTGTGAATGTTATACATGTAAGTCGCTCTGGATGAATGTAAATAGACTGCAACTGCAATTGAATAGTAGCAATGGTGCAAACTGGCAAGTGCAGATAAAATATGTAAACAGATCTACAGCATGTTATATATAAGTGAATTCATGTACAGCAAATAAATATAAAGTTTTTAGCAGTGAAACATGAGCATGAGCTGCTGAGTGAGTACAGGAAATAGATATAAAGGCTCTGGGCAGTGTAAAGTACACTAAAAAAATACAAACATCGATATAAACAAATGTTGAGTGGTTCTATTAGTGCAACCTGTGTGTAAAAACTGAACCTACAAAGTTAACAATGAGGAAAAACTGGGTTATCACAAATCTCCTCGCATTGAGCTCCACTGTCGTGTGCAACACATCCCCTTTGTAGATCAGATCACTGGGTGGGTTTTTTTGTTGTTTTTTTGTGGCAGTGCCTAATCCTTGCACAATGTGCCAGAAAACTGAACAAAGAGCCTCGGATTCCAATTTGGTGAGGAGGTTGCTGGGTGCATGTTTACCTGGCCTCGAGAGACAGAATACGGTCAGGAGGAAGCCTTGATCAGGAGAACAAAAGTAACAGCAAACTGAGGCTGATATTCAGAGTAGGTGGAGGAGTGAAGGGAAAAAAACAAAAAAACCACTATAAACTCTAGAGGGACGTCGACACCAAAGCCCATGATCTTCAGCCTCAGGGATTGGGAACGGATTAACCCAGGAGGTCATGAAAGGCAAGAGCGTGCTGCTCAAATCCTGGTATCAAGGAGTCTGTTCCCAAACATGGACGCCAATACCATGAAAGTTCTTTCAACACATTGAAGAAAATAGAGATAGAAAAGCATTAATGGTTTATTAAATCTAGTAATGTAGGAGGAAGTGGTGGATCAGTGGTTTAGGTTCTGGGTTACTGATCAGAAGGTCCGGGGTTCAATGCCCAGTTTGCCAAGTTGCCACTTTTGGGCCTTGTTTAGGGGCTCATTGCTGGACACTGTACAAATTTCCAGAAACATTCTATGGGACGTTCATCTGGGAAATTTTGGGAATACTAAGTTGGAAAATTCCCAGGAATATATGGGAATTTATAGGTATTAATTAAAAGATTTTGGTTACATTTATATAAATATAATGTGAACCTTTTGATTGGTCAGAAACTGACATGCATGCACACTAATACAGGGAAAAGAAAAAAAAAGAAAATAATTTCTTTTTTTTTTCACAAAAAGGTACCAAAGCGGCTGCAGGGGGCTTCATGGATTCACAGATTTTTAGAACTCGCAGGGGTGGGGGTCCTACAAAGTAACCCCCACAATTCCGGGGGACCACTGTACCTCGAAAATGTTCCCAATCAAACTTCACAAGTAGCCAAAGAACCATTAAAGGCATCAACCACTATTTTCAAGGTTCTTCAGATCTATGAAATCTGCACCTTCATCTTTAGTCCCACACGCCGTACACTTGGAAAACTTCAAACAGGCAGTGATGTGCTACACTTCCTCCTTGACAAATCTCGTTCCGGATGGGGTCCGACTAAACAAATCCCGGCGATGAGAGCAAAGACACGCCTATCTTGCGAAGGTGCGATCCGCCTTTGATCATGAAAAGAAACGGCGCGCGCCTTCAACCTCGGGGTCCGAAAGGAAAGGATTAAAGGCATCCTTTCTAAAAATCCTCGTTAAAAAGAAACAAAAGTAATAAGGCATTCTGAGCCTGACCAAAAAGCTTAGGAGAAAATGAAGCCCACAATCTGCCAAATTGACTGATTTGACGTTTGATATCAGAAAGCTGCGTAAACGTCAAAAGACTTGCAGTTATTCATTTGACCAGATCATTTGTTTTGGCACGTAACCCTGGACAATAAGCATGCTTAGATTCACCCTCAGTAAAAATAAATAAATAAATAAATAAACACAAAGTGCCATTTGTATCACACCGCATCGTTTTAACATAATTGCAGCAAAAAATACAATTTATTAAAATATAATTATTAGTATTAGCGCTAGACTATTATAGAAAGCGAGCGATCTTTTGTGACTAAACTAAACGTTTTTTTTTTGCTGCTACGTAAATACGACTCATCGCAACACTACGGAGATCGAGGCGCGTCCCGAGAGAGTCACATAGAATACAGATTAACATGGCAGAGGTAGAGCTGTGTTTTCCTGGAGGCGGAACAAAAAAGTCAAAGTCAAAGTCAAATTGATGATTTGCTGTCTGTCGCGACCCAAGAAATAAAAGGGAACTCTCCGTACCATGTTGAATTGCATGCATTTTAAGACGTATATCAAACATCACAACATCAAAAACACACGAATACGTCGTCAGCATCTTACCTGAGCCCTAAATACGTTTTTTTCAAGCCGAGTATTGCTGAACTTGCACTTAGCTAAACCCGTTTACTTGTGCGGTACAATCCAGGAGAGATCGGCGCTAATAACGGAAAGCTGATTGGTTGCACGTCGGTCTCATCAGCTGTAATACAGCAAATTATATTTTAACTGCAACACCAAGGAAAAGAAGAAACAAACAGCATTTTAAAAAGCAAGTTACACCGACCTCGAAAAATTAAGACACGGTTTGAAATTATTTGAGACGTGGAACAATAAATTGAAGACTTTTTATGGTTTAAATACTGAGATTTTCTTTTTCATATCGCTAGAAACTCAAAACTCCAGTTGCGTATAGACGTACCGGTCCACTCGTTCGACCAGCTAGCGCCCCTTCCGTGACCCTGGCATGCAAAAATAATAAAATAAAAAATGTAATCAGGACAATGTTCAAGAGGCTGCACTATACATGAAATATTGCAGTGATGTTGCCCGGCCGTGATCCATGCTGGAAGCACATCTCGGATTTGGGCCGTGTCGAGGGAGCAAATCTACATCGGTTGCACTCATTAGGAATATTGTTGATATTTTATTCATGCGCACGCATCCGGCAGAACAATGTTATCCCTAAAGCGTAGAGTCCTACCATACACACAGTGCTGTTCCCCAGGAGACCGGAACCTTTTCGTTAGGAGGAAAGGTCAAAGAAGGTGTCTCTGACTCGAACAGTGAGCCAGTGGTGTCAATCACCGGGAATCATTTCATTTCCGGAATCTTTCATCCACACAGAAATTCGCGAGGATTCGTTTGTGGTTCGTTAAGACGAGGCACCCGGGGTCGCGGAGGAGCCCGCGGCATGACGCGGCGCCGGGTCGGGTTTTGACGGAGATTGCGACTGATGGGATTCTTCCACCAAAGTCTTGCCAAAAAATGAATTATTAAACCATCTGGTTAAATATTCATTTGCATCCAATTCCCATGAAAGTCAGCCACCAGGCAGGATTCTGTTCTACGATGCAAAGTGATCAGAGCAAAAACCCGTCTTTGAGGGCCATTAGGGTTGCGAAATTGGGGGAAGATCCGAGACTCGGGGGTCCCGCACTGTTTTTCTGTTAACAATCGTCACTTTTTCCGACTCAAATCTGCACACTTCCTCTAACTAGAACATGCTTTAAATTACAATCTCTGATGCACGGTTAGGGGGCGCTGTACCAACATGAAAACTGCTGCCTAACGATGTAACAATCACGGCCGCGATACGGTTTAGTGCGGGACTTTGGGTGGCGCTGAGAGTCTGCACCAGACTCCACAAAAAGAGAAAAAATTGTCCATGTGCACACTAATTGGTTTAGTAAAGTCAAAGAAACTGGATCCATTTAATAGACACGGTTTTCGAGTCGCAACAGATGCTTCCGAAAACGATGACGCGGTCGTTGGCGTGGCGTTTTCGAAGAGCCGGAAAGTAAATAAAAGCCAGGCGGAAACGACTGGTCGAAGAGTGCGTGGTACAGGAACACCAGCGTTTTCAGACTCTTTTGATGAACTTTTGTGATTCCGAATACTGCAATAGTATGAAAAATGATTGAACTCAATGCTTCGTTTAGCCTTTAGCCTGTTTAACTACACACAGAGCACTGTGTTTCCCCACGGACCTTTATTACTGACGCTGCAGAATGAAAAATGGGGGGACAGGAAGAAAACAGCGGGGGGCGAGGAGAAGATTCAGGCCAAAGAAAATGCCAGAAGGGTTCCAAAGTTTGGGATCATGTCGAACTAAAACATGAAGAAAACATGACTTTTTTTTCTTTTTTAAGTAACAAAATTGATTTTTACTTATTTTTATTTATAGCTTTATATTTGCATTTCAATGTAACATGGCAATGAAATTATTAAATTAAGACCTGTTATTTAAGATTTTTACATTTTAGACTTTTGAAGACCCCGAGGAAACCCTGGAAAACGGCGAATGCGAACGGCACCGCGAGATGCTGAGAACGTATTCCTAGTCTTAATGTCGGTCATGAAAGTGGGTCGGTGCTGGAGCGCAATTCTTGTCCAAAAACATCTACATTCTCAACAGATAAACAAAAACAATTCCCATAGGAAGCTCGACTTTGGTTTGAAACCCAGAAGAATAAAACTCTCCAGTTGTCAATTAATGGGAAAAAAAAATGGGAAAAAAGACGAATGTCAAAGGCTGTGTTCTCATCAAGTCGGCGCTCGGCAGCCTGCTACGGTTAAAACGGAGTTAAAAATTCATAAGGCGGCATTACAGGGACCGCGCGTAATCAAACGCGTGAAGGAACGACAAGAGAACGCTGCATCAACCTAAAGCGGGTAACTTCCCAAGAATGCCAATCACACATCAGGATTGAATTAATAGCAAAGCGGCTAAGCAGCAACGCATGAAGTACCTACTAATCATTAAACAAAACAGGAATTCCGCTGCGCCGTAAATCAATTCAAAGCGCCATTTGATGCGCTGCTTCTCCGTGGCAGGTTTTCATATTTGCATTATAACGGCCCCGAGCGCTTCTTGAAGCATTGTGGGGGGGAATAAGACGTTTTATCTCACTAGGGAATTTCCAGACAAGTTCCATTTTTCAGCTGGAAATGTGCCAATTGAAGCCATAGATGTAGGAATACAGAAGAGTAATGAAACGATTGATTTAGAAGGAGAGAGTATTTAGAGCATCTTTGTCTTCTAGTCAAGCATCGCTAATTAACACTGTCGAGCTGGACGTGGTCTTTACAGTGGTCCCCCGGAGTGCTGCAAATTTGGGGCGCACCCCTTTAGCCCCTAGCGAATTCATCTAGACATTCTCACTTTAATTCAATAATGTGTTTTAAGACATTTTTTACAGAATACATTGTTTGAAATGTTATTCCTAACGTTCCTGAGCATTCGGTCCCGCTACGGATTCCTGCAGGTTTTATTATAATCCGCAAAGTGCGAAACGCAGAAGGTGCTTGACTTGCTCTCAAAGAAAGACTTCCAGGAAAAGTTGGCAAGGTGATAGTGTGTAGATAAATAATGTACTTTCTTGTAAACCGAGCTAAACTCAAAACTCTTTGATACCACCTCGTACGTGTTGTATACCGCACGGTAGTGTTAACTGCTCTAAATGATGTACAGCAATTCGTTAAATTATACAATTAAACAAAATAAACAAACTTTTAAAACAAACGATTAAAACAGCTGGTTGCATTAACGACTCGGCAGGAATCGCCCTTTATCGCGTATTATAGGATTTTGTTCTAGAGCACCTGAAGCGACGCAGGAAACCGAGATATTTCAGCACATGCACATTTATGACATGCACTACGCATATACTGGATCCTTCGTCAATATTTGCACATGAGGAAAAACGCCTTAAAGACTTCCAGCTTTGCAACACCTGCGAGAGAAGACGGGCCGTCACTGACATCACGTCTCCATGTAACCCTGGCGACTAGCAAACTTAGGAGGACCTGCGGTTTTGTTGCATTCTGGTGTAGAACACATCCTAACCCGTGTTGACAAGTTCAATCAACACTTGCTCAGTCTCACAGCTGTGTGGACACACGGATCGAAAAAATACCAGCGTCGGGGCAAAAACAAAGCATGAAGGATTGTAGTGCCTCAGGTGGTGAAGAGGCAAATTAATTTTAGAGATGTAATTTATGCTTTTATTATCCTTTTAAACTTAGTATTCATTTTATTTTTAATATTCCATTTCTATTCACATGTTGGACAGTCGTAACAAGTGTCGTACTCTGTATGTGATGTGATGGCATTCAGCTTCGAATTCGCCATCAACACCGACGTATACGGGAAGAAAATAACGTAAGTATCGATAACCGCATCATTTCTCCTGAAGCTTATCGGCAGTCCCGTAATGACCCAATCGCATTCCGGATCTTGAGGCCCATCCCAAGTCAAGGGGTTATAAAAGCAAAAAAATTGCCGGATGGTAGAACAAGGCCCAGACGAGTCTACAGACATGCCAGACGGTCTGCTTCGATCAAAACCTTAAACCATTATACTTCAACCGGGGGGCTGTTTTATTATTATTTTGTATAAAAAAAATAAAAAATGGGTAAAAACATCAAAGATAAAATGTTTAAAACTGATTTTTACATACATGTATAATTTAAATATTTATCTGCAAAATATGTTTGTGATGATGCATAAATCTTTTTGAACGATTTGAAAAATGTATTTAAATATACACACAATGTTGTGTGCACAAAAGCACCAGTTCTAATGGTCTTCACATAATATAACTAGTGTAATATGATTGCTTTCTATTAATATCATTGCTTTGACACATTCTGTATCAGGGGGTCCCTGCAACCCATGTCTCTATCGTCTAAGGGGTCCTGAAAAACGTTGAAAACCCCTGATCTAGCACTGTGCATGGGTTGTGCATGGTAGTCTTGATATGCAGGAGCAAGAAATCAGCGTGGTTAATAATTTATGCAAAAGAATTCAGGGAAGAAATTAGAGATGGAAAATCTGATGCTTTCTGAGCAGAAAAACAACTCGTGAAGACTTTTCAGGCTCGACATTCAAGACTTTTTGGGAACGAATTCCAGCCTGCCCCATCGTATGCCAGCTACCTAACGGAGAGGGGGGTGCTTCTCTGGAGACATGAGAAGCTTCGCTGAAATCTCAATATCAGCTGAACGTGCTCGGCAAGTGTCGGCAACTTCTGTGTTTTGCAGACGCGAGCTACCAGAAAGCAGCTAATGGTAAACGTTGGCTATCCAGACAGCAGAGTTTATTATGTGCGTTTAATCCCGCAGCCAAGATTCAAAATTCCAGACTATAATCGCAATACAATTGCTGAGTTCGAAGTCTAATTATAACTGATACTTTTGGGGTTCGCTAAAGGAAGCAAATGCAAAGTAGCTTTTTCCTGAAGGGTGTGAAAATGAATTCCTTCGGCTCGGGTTGCACCTCGAAACTCAGGTTTGCTGTGCGGTCTTGCAGGAACGACAACCTGTCAGGTTGTCCAACACACCCGAAAAGACGCCTCATTGAAAAATAAATAATCCGACAAACGAGGCCACGGGGGTGCTGTGGCGAGTTCGAGTCAGGAGATTCTTCCATTATTTATTACTTTCAAAATGTTCTGCTTTCTGTTGAACTGGTGCTGAACTGTGTGTTGGTGAGAAGTGGGTACACCATGCGGCGATCAAAACAAGTTTGACCCGTTGCAGTTTTTATCGTCTCATAAAAAATAAAAAATAAAACAACCGATTTCGCAAAAATGAGTTGAGTAAAAAAAAAAAAGTTAAATATTTTACTTCGCAATGTAGTGAAGTTAAAATCTCCCCGTATGGAAATACTTCAGAAAAGTACAGATACGTGAAAAATATAAAGTACAGTAACGAATTTAATGGGGAAACGTCAGTGTCGCAGACGCGCAGTCACTCGGTGGCTTACACCATCAGCGGCTGTTCCCAAACAGGGTTCTGCTGGGCGGCTCCAGCGTGTTCCCTAAGGGCGTTCCAGCAGCTTCGCAGGCATGCAGGTATGAGGTCTTGACAGTAAACGCAGGCAGGCCGGCATGACTCATGGGATACCGTGACTGAAGAGCAGTTAGTATTTCAGCACCGCTAACGGTCGAGACGCACGCCAAGGGAAGCGGCTATTAATTAGCCAGTCGTCACAGCAGTGACTCGAGCACAACACCTGACTGCAATTTCTTCATGTAATGCAGTAGACGAGGGTCAGCGGTGCCTTTAGCAGCAGTCAGAGAGGAAGTTTTAGTTGTACGGTTAATTTAGTTGTAGTTAATGGTCTGATAGTCTGGCACGTTAGGCCTTGTTCAGCCATGGGGCAATTTCTAGCTTTTTAAACCCCTTGACCAGGGATGGGCACAGAGATGCGGTATGTAGTCGAGTCAATACCGGACTATCGACAAGCTTCGGGATGAATCATACCGTTATCCCTTATTCTTCGGTGTTAATGGTGACTTCAAAGCTGAACGGTGGGCGGCAAACATGCGGTGGATCCGCTGTGGCGACCCCTAATGGAAGAAGCCGAAAGGAAGTTATATAAAAAAAACGTCGAAAATAAAACTAGCAACTTTTTATAAAAGCGCCAGTCTTCATCACTGTCCGATGCCGCCACTGCTGAGAGAGAGAGAGAGAGAGAGAGACTCTGAGGACCATCTTTTTGTAGCAGTGAACAGGTATAGCAGAGAGTGGCGAGAGACATTTCGAAATTTCTGGGATTCTAGAGTTTCCATGGCTGAGGTACGATCCCTCAAAGGGCTGTCACTAAATTTATAGCCCAAGTTTTATTGCCCTTCACTACGGTGGAGTCGAGCTGGTTCAGGATTAGCAGGCGATAGATAAGATTGCTGTTGTGCTCCTATGCACATGCTGCTCAAATATGTTGTGCTGCAGTGGCGTCGATAAGATTTGCAAACCCGGGAGTGCATCACTGTCGGGCGCTTTAACAAGCCGTGCGACTGCTCATCTTCCTGAACTGAACTTGACAAAGTAGCATTTAGCATGAGCCCCTGTTGCTTTGCTCTGTCTGCTCCAAGGTTTCGCAGAGTTCCTCGACTAAGGCGTGTCGGCTTTGATCGCCCGAACGGCACTAAAGCCGTGGCAAAGGAGATGGGTGGGTTTAAAAAAAAAAAAACTGGCGCCACATCAAAGGGTGTCTCCTTCCACCTTGTCTTTTATTTCCTTCTTTGGACATGTGGAAACAAAACATGGCGTGAGTAAGGTGTGGTCATTCAGCCTGCGCCCAGGTAAAGATCTGTCTGGGTTTGCGTGCAGGATGTGTCGGGAGTGTGGCGCACTTCAAAGAGGGCCTGTGTCACTTCTGCAGCGGGTGATGGGGTGTCGCTCGACGAGTGCCGAGTCTGTGTATGTAATTACGCCGAAAGAAAATTGCACTCTCGGACGAAAACAAAGGAGAAAAAAAACTCTTAAAGCAGACAAGCCTCGAGGCAAGAACTAAATATCATTTTTTCCATCCAGGACCCTTTTAAAAACTGTTAACAATGGTTTCCATGCTACTAACCACTAGGGGGCAAATCTTCAATGGTTTCATACCATTAACAATGATCGCGTCCACGATTCGATATCACAATGAATCCCATCCTCCATTTCTATTTCCCAATGCACGTGGGTACATTTTTATCAAACGATCAGATACGCGATACGTGAATTTTCAGATACATTTATTTTATCTGCTTCAAGAAATTACACGTCCAGAATGTAGCGAATTTCAGACTAAACTTTACTGTGGGAATATGAGCATATCTTTAAAAACAAAACCCTCTGCAGTGCTCTAATATTTATTGGCACAGGCAGGCGTCAGCATCTTAGGGTGAAAATGGTTACCATGGTTTCTTAAGTTAGAGGTATCACCTACATGTTTTGTGTGTGTGTAAGAGACCAGCTTTACACACACACTGGGTGTCTTGTTCGGTTTGTGTTTACCAGCGTGTTCATAAAAAAACAAAAAAAGCCCAGATCTCAGATTTTAACATCCTGGCTACATTTATCATCACTCACTTCGCTGTCTGTCATTTAAAGCTAGCTGCACAAGCGCGTACTCGGTAGGCTATAAACGATTATAGTGCGTTCCTGCATCAATGCAGAATCGTCCACATCGCGCTGCATCGCGAAAACGTCTCGTTTCAACGCCCCTGTTAACCACTACACATTTTAAAAAGTCGCCGAACGCCGTCAAAGATCTCGTTTCAACACACAACTCTAACTTCTCCCCGGACAATTGCCTCAGGCTTCGATGGTCCACGTAAGATCTAAAGCACGAAGCAGTAACCGAAAGCGCGAGATAAAAGAGCAGCCAAGGTCTCCGTCTAATCCCCCTTCATGTGTGGAGTGAAGCTTTGGTGCACATGCTACTTCCTAACCACAATCTTCAAAAACCTATACGTCTAGATTGAATGACCCTCAAACATCGTGTACTGCCTATTAGTCTGGAGCTCCTCCAGTCTGGAGAAGGCCACAGAATAATGCTGAGCTAATTAAAAGCCTTGTAAACCAAGACCAAGTCCAGTTGTTTGCTAGACGCTGACAGATCGGCTTGAAAGCGACTTTACGTGGAAAGGATCACATGTGTGTGTGTGTGTGTGTGTATATATATATATATACACACATACATATATATATACACACACACATACATATACATATATACACACACATACATATATACACACACACACACACACACACACACAGTGTGTCCTTTTATCGAGTGGATTGATATCATATGAAATGTCAAAACATCAGCTATTAAAATATAACATTATTTTTTTATTTATTGTACTCAGACACTGATTTCACTCAGTTTGCAGCCAAAATGTCTCGTTATTCTAACTGACTGATAAAGTTTAAGAATTTGTTTTAAAAGATGATACCCACTTTTAGAGAAATAAAATTACTTCAGAAATATAAAATATAAAAAAAAACCATTATAATAAAAAATCTATTAAAAACGAATTGGAAAAGCTGAAAGTGTGAACGCTGTGAACTGACCACCGCACACAATATAAACAATAACCACCGGCACAATAATGGGGGTTCATCTTGGTTCGGATGCAAAAATGCACCTTAATAGTCCACCTTGATTTTTACACTTAAAAATGTAATGTGTCTCGATAGCACTTGGATTTTTCCTTTTACGGTTATTGGGGATTTCAAACGAGTGCTGGAAATATTGAGGGGGAAAAAAAATATCTGGTTGACGTTTTTTCCAGCGGAATCTTCTGACTGTTCGAGGACGTCATCGGGGACGTGCTGGTGAGCTGGAAGATGTCAGGCTTCTGATCGAAAGGTCATGGGTTCAAATCCCAGCACCACCAAGTTGCCACCGCTGAATCCCGACTGTGCCGCTGTATAACAGATCTAAGAACTCAGGGGCTGTGGATAAGGGCATCTGCCAAATGCAATAAATGTAAATGATCCCATAGTAACAATCATTTGACTAAGATAAATCAGTTACTGATAAACTGAAAGTAAAATAGGTAATAAATGATACTGGTTTGATTGTAGGAATCGGAGGTCACGCGGTTTCTCCACAATGGACTCCGTAATGCATTTATGTTTTCTATCAACTTGTTTTTTTCTGATAGATTCTTAAATGTGGTCCAAAACGAATGCTTTTTGTCCCATACAGGTGTCTGGGTAAAATTAAACTTTCACTTTAAACGCCGATCTCAATCTTTATTAAAAAAAAATAAAAATAAAAATTAAAAAATCTAAACAAAAAAGAAAATCTGGCTTTATTATGAATATTCCCATGGATCAATATCGATTCCGATGGATCATAAAATCCATAATGACTTGTTCTTGGCAGTGCTGTAGCTCGTCTGTTAAACCCTGGCTCGGATAAACTAGACAGATGTGTTTTCCGAGCACGCAAGGTGATTCGAATACAGGCGGCCGCCAAATCGCTATTTAAATGTCTTTCGTACTTGGGAATCGGATTTGAGCTCGCAGTCGCGTTCAATATCCAGGATATGGCTGAGCATGAACAAAAGTCCAGGTTGCATTGCTGAGATGCTTTCCGATAGATCGCCAGGGACGGAGACACGGCTCCAAAAGCGCAAATTTTGTTTATTTCAAGGAACAGGACCTGTCTGGTTCATCCAGATGTTCTTGATTGGCTTGGGGTTTGGACTGCACGGTCTTCAGCTGGAGCGCATGGTCCCACAAAAACACCCAAAAGACACGGATTCAACAAACGATTCGCTGTTGAAATCGGCTGCTGTAATCTAGGACTCGCCTGTGTTCATCCCAGGGTTCATATAGACAATCGACATACTTAGTACTTAGTTGCATTGGGAATCTACATCCTGGTTTCTCCAAATACCTAAAATAGGGTCCGCTGAAGACGTCGTGGGTCATAGTTTTATCCGACATGTGCAATCCACACCGAGATCTCCATGGATTCAAAATGAAATCCAATAATTTTAAATGTTTTTAAAAAATAAGACACTACATGCACTATGCAGATATTTGACGTGTCTGGCAACCTTTCTGGCACCTGTTAGTGTGTAGGATGTATAATGCAGCGAATTATTTTTATCCTTAACATTGGTGTGGGAAAAGCAGGAAAAATGGGTGGCGTAAGGATTTAAGCGAGTTTGAAAAAAGGCAAATTATGGCGTCTAGACGACTGGGCCAGCGCATCTCCAAAACTGCAGCTCTTGTGAGATGTTCCCGGTCTGCAGGGGTCAGTCTCTATTAAAAGTGCTCAGAGTAAAGTACAATGGTGAACCTAGCGACAGGGTCCCGAGGCTCACTGATGCCCGTGTGGTCCGATGCAACAGACGAGCTCCTGTAGCTCAAACTGCTGAAGAAGTTCATGCTGTTGATGCTTGATAGAAATGGGACCAACACAATATTAGGCAGGTGGTCATAATGTTATGTCTGATCCATGCTGTGAAGCTGCTTTGAAACGATGTCCATGGTTAAACACGCTTTACAAATTAGAAACCGACTGGAAATTATAGTATGGTATCCTATAGACTTATTCCTCAGAATGTTCTTGCAGCCGGTAGAAACCCTTCCACAACTCGGCCATGACTCGTGACCTACTGGCTGGTGGATTTCTGGTGTAAATTACACGCGGCTGCTCGGGTGCTGTAATAAGTTGTGTTGTTGAGATGCTGATCGGATTGAGGACGAGTGAACGGGACAGCGGCGGTAGAATGGCCACTTCGAAACCAACATGACGTTCCAATCGGGACCTTCTCTAAATTAAAGAGCACGTCCATGCTTTAATGGAGTTCAGGCTGAGTGCTCCGATATTCCAAAAGTGCAGATGGCTTCAGCGAAATAATGTGTGTGTGTGTGTGTGTGTGTGTGTGTGTGTGTGTATATGTATATATATATATATATATAAAAGAAGCACAGCATCAAAAGGCGAGGCGTGAGATCCACAGCGGGAGAGGAATGCAGGCGGGTCAAGAAGAGTAGAGAATAAGCTCCTTCTCGCTCCATCTCCAGCCGAGTGTTTGCGTAATGCGCAATGAAACTCTATTGGGCGTTCGGCGAAGTCTTGCCAGCGTCTCCCTGCAGCCGAGCGAACGAACTGAGAGGTACGGAGAACACGGCGCTGCCAGAGGCTCTATACTGTGGCGGGGGGGCGCTCCAGCAGAGTCGAGGTTAAACGTAGATGCGGCGTGTTATTAGCTACTATACAGACACAACGGTGCCCTGACACACACACACTCATCATTAACTCAGACAGCAATATTAATAGAGAAGAAATATATGATTAAAAGTATTGGGCCACCTGACATATGTGGGTCTTCCCCCAAACCGTCACCACAACTGTATATGAGGAAGCACCAAATTCTTCCTTCACGAATAGAACTAATAGATTCAAACCTGCTCCAGTTTGACACGGCCCCTGTGCACGAGATATGCTATACATGGTTTGGAATGCAAGATCTCCTGCTATAGAGCGCCAACCCTATTGAACACCTTGGGGATGGACAGACTGCACCCACAGGCCTCCTCAGCCGTTTTCTTCTGTCTATAATAAATATGAACGTGACCAGATATATACATTTTGCGAGGAGGGTACCATAACTTTCTCCTTTTTTTGCTAAACTATGAACAGGGATCGGGATCATCAGAATGCATCTCCATCGTGACTCAGGAACTGCCTGTATTGCACTCAAGTGTCCATCAGTGAACAGTTGATCACCATTAGGGATCTCTGTAAAGCTGCTCGGGGACGATGTCCACTGTTCAAAAACGTCATCCAAATACAAGTGAACAGAACTGAGAATTGAAGTTACAAAGGACTGAGCCGAGGTAAAGAGAAGATCAGCCGGTTCGTGGAACCTTCCAGATGCTCAAAAGTTCCAGGAAAAACAAATATTTTTGTAAACATTTGTAACTGGACTCTAGCCAAATTTTTTTTTTTTTTTTGTATTAACAAACCATCATTAATGCTTATCAGAAGCAAAGCCACTATCAGGAAATTATTCTGCAGCGTTTGTGTCCGAGGGGAAATGATATGAAGGATGACACGGCACTTTTAAGCTAAAATTGGCAACGTTGTGCGTTTCTGAGGAACCTTTATCTATAGTTTGACATGCAAACAATATTCTCCAGAAGTTTCCTGTGGTCTATGGTTCATAGGAAAGGCTATATATATATATATATAAACGATAAGACGTCCGCATATCTGACCCAAATTCTGCTCTGGATCATGGGTCTGTTTTCTCAACAAGAATTCCGAGCTCCGATCATCAACAGAAAACACAGCAGCACCTCTTTAGTCTAAATGGACCGATCCGAGTTGGAGAAAGTGGAAGCTCAGTGGGTTAGACGTTGGTCCTCTGATTAGTAAGTCACAAGTTCAAATCCCAGCACCACCAAGATGCCACTGTTGGGCCCTCGAGCAAGGCCCTTAATCCTCAACTGCTCAGTTGTAGAAATGATATGTCACTGTGAATGCTGTAAATGGCTTAATGTCTTACCATCCAGCTTCAATTGCACCTGGTTAGAAGATTGTTATATATAAATATGACTGACCTGGTTAATAGAATTGGCCATGCATGAAGAGAGCCCTGTTCCAACTGTGGCCAGTGTGAAGGTGATTGGGTCAAAGGGCACAGGAGCCATGGCGTAGCCCGCCGCCGCCGTCGTGACCACAAGCGCTGAGGATGATGAAGAAACAGAAGCATGACAAAATGAACAGCGGACAATCTGCGTTACTATCAATTAAAAAAACCTTCTAGCTATTTACAGCTGAACAAAATTTTTGTATCATAAATTTGTCCCTGTACGATTATCCCTAATGAGCAAGCCAGAGGTGATGGTGGGAATCCATTAAACGGTATGAGGAAGAAACCTGGAGAGGATCTTGGCTCAAAAGGAAACTGGACTGGGACAGGTTTGAAATCAAAAACGGAAAAACACTGCAGTGAGTTTACCTGCTTCTCCCAGTTCAACCTTGTGGACAAAATGTTCACCTGCTGCCTAATAAATTCCACCCACTGACAGGTGACGTGATGAGATCATCAGTGTTCTTTACTTCACCTGTTGTAATGTTATGATGTCATAATATTATGCCTGGTAGGTAGGTGGGTGGATAGATGGATGCATGCATGGACAGGCAAACATACAGACAGGCAGGCAGACAGAGAGGAAGAGGCAGAAAGGCAGAGGTAGACAGGCAGAGGCAGACAGGCAGAGGCAGACAGAGAGGAAGAGGCAGACAGACAGACAGGCGAACATATAGACAGAAGCAGACAGACAAACAGGCAGGCAGACACACAGACAGACCGACAGACAGAGGCAGGCAGGCAGCCAAACAGACAGACAGGCAGGCAAACAGACAAACAAACAGACAGACAGGCAGGCAAACAGACAAACAGACAGACAGGCAGGCAAACAGACAAACAGACAGACAGGCAGGCAAACAGACAAACAGACAGACAGGCAGGCAAACAGACAAACAGACAGACAGGCAGGCAAACAGACAAACAGACAGACAGGCAGGCAAACAGACAAACAGACAGACAGGCAGGCAAACAGACAAACAGACAGACAGGCAGGCAAACAGACAAACAGACAGACAGGCAGGCAAACAGACAAACAAACAGACAGACGGGCAGGCAAACAGACAGACAGGCCGGCAGAAAAACAGACAGACAGGCAGGCAAACAGACAGACAGGCAGGCAGGCAAACAGACAGGCAGGCTTCCTTTACTTGAGTTACTTTATCTATTTATTAAATTACTGCTCATTTTCTGACCAATTTAACGCTTCATATTTTGTCATTTTGGTCTTCAGGAGATTTTATTCCCTGTGCAACCTGAACAGACACAAGATATTTCCAGGATTACACACTTTTTCTCGTTATATTCCAACAATCAACCGAAAAACCCACATGCCTTATTCCTCTTCCTCTTCAAATACTTTGGGAAAAAAAATGCAAAATCTAAGCTTTTACCTCCGACACTGGGAGACTCCAAACATCAATGTTTAACAAGTACACAAACTCCTGTGACTGCACAAAGCCGGCGTTATCAGAACGACCGCGTTAAATACCGACGTGGAATTCAATCAGAGACGCTGTTCCGGAAACCCCGCCTCCGATCGGGAATGAAAACAGGGGTTTCTGTAAGTTTCACCAAATCGAATTTAAGACTTTTTAAAAACCTTTTTAAGAATGAATAATAAAAGGCAGCTGATTGGCTGTTGGTCTCAATTGTAATCGTAATGCGGTGAATAACATTTGGACTAACGGAAAACCACAACGGTGACTACCGGATCGAAATATCATTTCAATGAGCAGTAGAGGTTGCGTTACGTGGACATCAGAACATGCTTTAAGTAAATAAAGACCTAGAACAGCAAAATTATAACTTTCAAGGACTAAAATTGAGATTTGTAGATTTGGAATACGTTCCCCTGAACCGCTCATACGTACCAGTGAGTTTGATTTTAGAGAGCCGAGCGTAGATCCCTGGTAACTCCGAGAAGTTGACGCTCAGTTCCTTCCACTGCCGCGCCTCTATCCGAGCCTGTCTGACCGCCTCGGGCTCGGCGCCGGGCCTCGTGGCTGTTACGGCGGGTACGGGTTTAACGTGTGCGACCTCCTGAATCTGCCTGAGAACCGGATCGTCTCTTTCTTCCATCGTAGAGCTCACCGGCTCCTGCTTCGGCCGCGTTCGCTGGCTCAGAACTCCACTCGCCTTCACATACTGAGGAACAAATAAACAATTCTATACATATATAACAGAGCGACTTTCATTTCTCTCATTCAAACAAATCGTACCTGTCGTTTGAGGAATCGCAGGTGCTGGAAGGTGATCCATTGCGCAGGGTCGCTCCTGCAAAGCTGCACTAGGGTCCGGATGCTCCTCTGAGTTCTGGGGGTGTTGATCACACGCGTCGGGTTCACGCCGGCGCCAATCAGACCTGCAAACACCAACAAAATAAATAAGGACGTGATGGAAAGCTGCTGCAAAATGAAGTGCAAATCTATTTGGAGTGCAAATGCGATCAAAACACTGCGTAGAAACGTGTTGCAGGTTACACGTTTTCAGATTATATATCTATAAAATTATATATCTATAGCTATAACTCTAACTTATTACCCAAAAGGGGTTTAATAATGTAAACTTCTTATACATTTTTTATTTCATCAACATAACTTATGCAAATAAAATTAATTAATAATAAAATGTATTATTTTTATTCAATATAATTATCATGTACTGCATTAATCTGACATTAAATTATATAAAAAATATATAAATATACATAAAAAAAACACACACACACACACACACACACACACACACACACACACACACACACACACACACACAAAAAAGCGATTCCTTAAGTAATTAATTTGCCTCTATCCTTTTTTTTGTCCATTTAACTTTGTCCAACTAACCACGAAGAACTGTGTTTCCCCACGGATAGTTATTACTGACGCACAATGAAAACATTGCGGTTAATGTTTTTAAAGCCGGCGATAAATACGTGGATTTGGTGCTTGGAAAATTTCAGGCAGTTTTTCCAGAGAGGGAAAAACCACATAGAGATACTGTGCGAGATTTAATACATAAATACACGAGTGAGAATAATCATTACATTAAACAGAAAGTTTCCCATAACCTGCTCTACACTGCAGAGGGACTTTTTGAACTTAACTGCATTTGTATTTTGATGTAATACGGCTATTAAACACACTAAATGGGTTCACAGATATTCATGTGTAATTTCAGCAATAAAAATGTACATTTGTCTAAAAATAAAAAAATAATGACTTGTTCATTTTGAGAGACCCGTCTCATTTCTTCTCTCTATTTAGTATCGATCTTAAATGAAATCGTTATATATGCGTGAATCGTTTCGCATCACATCGGGAATCACATCCATCGTATACTCAAAAGTCGTTTCTTACTGGAACCCATGTCAAGCTGAAGACCCAAAAGATCAGATACCATGTGAAAGATCTGGGAATAAGACTGGAAAGTGGTTGCTCAATGAGGATCTGGGTTACTTATCCAGATACTGTCAATCTGCTCAAAGGGCTGAGATCAGGACTGACCATGCACTTTGACCCCAGCAGAAATATGGATATCTACATACACACACACACACTGACTTCTGATTGGAGTTTAAATCCCAAGGATGCCACTGCACAGTACTAACAACCCTCAAATGCTCTCTCTCTCATTCATATATATGAATGAGAGAACATATAGCACTTTCAGTAAATTCCAAGGTATCATGTCAACACTTGAAGGAAACCGAGAAGCTTTCTATAAATAAACACACCCCCATGTGTTCTAACATGAGCTTAGGATCCATCTGATCACTGTCAAGCTTCTGTTCCTAGTGTTTACTAAAAACATTTTTTTTTTTATTTACACAATGCTAATGAAAGTAAAGATCTCTGATTTAGAGCTTATCTAAAAGTGTTCATTCTCACACACACATGAATAAGACATTATGCTTCTTTATGCTGAACAAAAACACAGACAGAGGTCTCCTAGAAGAAGGTCAGCTCGGGTTCAGTTCCAATTCACATCTCGCTCACTACACAAAAACACTACATAGAGAGCTGAAAAACGGCGTCTACCGCCCTCTGTAGTGCACAACATTACCCAGGAAGTGCATTTAAGATTCGGCCCCAAGCCTGCTCATTATAGACAGAGGCTAGTGTTAGCTTAACCGCTAGTTCCATCCTCACGCAGTACCAAGGAGGCTAAGCTAATCGGCTAAGCAAACACAGGCAATTTATGCTAGCTTGAAATTTATTTCCGGCGCGCGGTGTTTCACATGCTCTCGCCGACCTGCTGCACGGGCACACGGCGTCTTAAACATGTTCTTCGCCTTTAGACCCGCTACACCGGTGTCCTCCTCACTGTAGGCTGCGCGCCGCCATCTTGGAACGGAAGAACCGCCTCATCCGGTCACGTGACTAAAAACCCTGTGGGTGGAATATGAAATGTGGAGGAGCATGTTTGATTATTAATAATAATTATATAATAAATATATTTAAAATATATTTATACAATAAAACTGGGGCAATTGTATTTATTATTTATAATAAATATTTGTTATTAAAACTGATGATGATGATGATGATGTTTAATATTATTATTATTATTATTATTATTATTATTATTATTATTACTACTACCATTAGTAGTGGTAATAGTAGTGAAATTTTATACAATTATGAAGGAATTGTAAAATAAAGGAACAAAAATAAATAAAGATTATATATTTGTAGACCAGCAGCAGCAGTTTAATTATTATTATAAATGTATTTTTATTTATGAATGATCTCTTTTTTACCTCACAGCTGTTGAGGGTTGAGGGGCCTTGCACAAGGGCCCAGCAGTGACAGCTTGGCTGTGCTGGGATTTAACATTCCAACCTTCCAATCAGATGTCCAACATATAATCCAGTGAGTTACCACTTTCCTATCAGAGTCTACAACACTGGATTTGGGTAATAGGAAAATATTTATGAGTGCTATTTTAATGAAAGCCTGATCTTAGCTTGTGATTAAACTTGATGGGACTTTCCAACCATAACATTTTTTCCTGTCTGCCAGATTTCTTTTGTTTTCCTCATTGCCCTGCTCGAAAACATACCTCAGTGTCAAAGCCTGAATGGCTGAGTGAGCTATAAATCCTGTAGTCATTGATCCATGCTATGATTCAATCCTCCGTTATTGCAGTCGTAATTAATAGAAACGCATTTTTTTCACGGGTTTAATCTACACACTAGATTATATGTGTGGGCATTTTGGCGTCCCGAAGACCCTTTGTAGAGTTTAGCATGGCCGTTAAGGTTGTGTTCTTGCGGCTATGCTACTTTTCCATTCTCACTTTATCCACTGCCACGTTACAGTGGCCTATCTGAAATCTGGGCTGCCAGACAACCCCTGTCGCTTGCCAATAAATCTGTGTCGCGGATGGGATTCGTTTAACTCTAAATTGCCATTTCGTTCATTGTCTGGCCCTTTGCCTCTATGCCCTTGCCTGTCCTCTGCGTGGACAGTTATTTATGTGTGCGATCATGCTGGTGGCCAGAGCTGCCAATAGACCGCTTGCTGATTACTTTGACTTTGCCTTTCTGGTGGACTCCAGCTGTGGCTATACATAATCACGTCTCCTACAAGTGTGTACATTACTGCCCTAGATGATCACCAGATAGCGTCCAATCAGGCTTCCACGAATGTCAGTGTTAATCCAATCCAACACATACACACATTTAGACTCATTCACTCGCTTTAATACAGCATCATGACAGGATTCATCTTCCCAGTTTGGGTGAAGCTGTTCCCAGTGGAAAGCCATCAGACAATGAGACAATGTTTAATGTTAAACGCGCATTACAAATAAAAACGGATTGAATTGAATGGAATTAAATTGTTTGACACTTTGCTTCGTCATCACTAAATACAGTGAGGAAAATAAGTATTTGAACACGCTGCTATTTTGCAAGTTCTTCCACTTAGAAATCATGGAGGGGTCTGAAATTGTCATCGTAGGTGCATGTCCACTGTGAGAGACATACTCTAAAAAAAAAAAATCCAGAAATTACAATGTATGATTTTTTTAACTATTTATTTGTATGATACAGCTGCAAATAAGTATTTGAACACCTAAGAAAGTCAGTGTTAATATTTGGTACAGTAGCCTTTGTTTGCAATTACAGAGGTCAAACGTTTCCTGTAGTTTTTCACCAGGTTTGCACACACTGCAGGAGGGATTTTGGCCCACTCCTCCACACAGATCTTCTCTAGATCAGTCAGGTTCCTGGCCTGTCGCTGAGAAACACGGAGTTTGAGCTCCATCCAAAGATTCTCTATTGGGTTTAGGTCTGGAGACTGGCTAGGCCACGCCAGAAAATAAACCATTTTGAGGAAAAAATAAGTTTTGCAGGTCTGAAGATCACAGGCATCCAATATTGATTTTTGCTCTTGTCATTTGTCAGATTTTTTTACATTCTTTGACACTTTTGATGATTTTATGTATATAATAATATTAATTATATATTAAGATATAAAAATATATATATATATATATTTAAAAAATATAAAATATTAAAGAAAATGTTCTTGCAATATATAAAATATATATTTTAATATATATAATATAATAATATTAAATTAATATATTGAGGAACATTATTCTAAAAGAAACTCTTTCACAGGTTGGTGAAGCTCTGCCATTTTTTAACTTCGGAGAGACTCCGCCTCTCTGAGATACACTATTTATATCTAGTCATTTTACTGACTTGTCAATAATAAACCTCATTAGTTTTTAAAATATTTTTTTGCAACTTTTTTGAGACGTTTTTTAATTCGAAATGATTTTTGAATGTAATTTTTTCTATAAAATGTCCTCAGTTTAATAATTTGCTTTCTATCATGAATAAAATCTAAAATAAAATAGGAGATTTGTAAATAATTGCGCTCTGTTTTTATTTATCACAGCACCCAACACTTTTCTTGCAATTGTGCTTGTACACAAAGTTGCGCTTTTATAATCCTAGACATCTCACTCATGAATGAGAAGCTGTGGATCCCAGACATCCCATTCCCCTGATTCATCTGCTTCATTACAGTGGCTTCCTGCCCAGCCCTGTACTCTTGTCAGATTACCCACAGTAATCTCACGCTCCCATCCAGATGCAGGCCTGATAAATGTCAACGATGCCCAGCAGCATTGATAACAACCCGCAGGCTCCTGCTCTCCTACAGAATGCCATTACAGCCTCGGCGCTTTAGATTTGATTTCAGCTCCGACCTCTGCGACCTCTTTCTGCAGGAGGGTTTTGATGCACGTGCTGAAAGGTATTGTTTGAGTGATCGAATCGCATCTCGGGATAAAAAGCGAAGGACTCCCTGACCGGCTGTATGCCCCGGTGCACAGATGGTCGTGAGCACGCTTGTAATACTTCTGTTTGTAAACTGTTTGCATGAGTGTGTTTACATGGGCATGTTTGCCTTATGTGTCATTACAGGAAATGTGCTGACATCGTGCACAATGCGAACGGATGCAAATACGGACGTGCACAAAGACGGATAATGGGGAGTTTGTTGGGAAAGAAACCCAGGCTGTATTTATGTGCATGTGCATGCATGCATTTGTGTGTGTGTGTGTTTGATTGTGTGAAAGCGGGACAGAGATAAAGGAAAAAGTGAGACTGCCATTTTTTGGTTATATTTCATCTTTTTTTACAAATGTTTATGAAACATGGATGCATTTTTTATAGTTACAAATGCAGATATTTTATTGATTTTTGATAAATATTTTACAGATATACTTATGATTATACTTATTGTTAGTAGTAGAAATAATTTTATTTATTTGCATGTGGATTTACGTTTCGTTTTCTCATTTTCATTTTTTATCTGATGATTTACTGTACATATGTGGTCACGTGTAATTTCAGGGCATAGCATGTTGAAATGCACCTTTACACCTCTGAAAACTTTAAAAAAAAAATTTCTTTTGGACAATAAAGAAGAGTTTTCTCTTTGTTAGTGTTCTTAAGTTCTGGAGAAGGTGGAGGAGTTCAGGTACCTCGGGTCAACAATGTAAAGTAATGGAGAGTGTGTTAGAGAAGTGAAGAAAAGAGTGCAGGCAGGGTGGAGTGGGTGGAGAAGAGTGATAGCAGGAGTGATTTGTGATAGAAGAGTATCTGTGAGAGTGAAAAGAAAAGTTTATAGGACTGTGGTGAGACCTGTGATGTTGTATGGTTTTGAGACAGTGGCATTGAGTAAAAGACAGGAGGTGGAGCTGGAGGTAGCAGAGCTGAAGATGTTGATGCTCATTAGGAGTGACGACGATGGACAGAATTAGAAATGAGTTTATTAGAGGGACAGCGCATGTAGGACGTTTTGGAGACAAGGTGAGGGAAGTGAGATTGAGATGTTTTGGACGTGTGCAGAGGAGGAACATGGGGTATATCAGTAGAAGAATGCTGAGGATGGAGACACCAGGAAGGAGAAAAAGAGAAAGGCCAAGGAGGAGGTTTATGGATGTTGTGAGGGAAGACATGCAGGTAGTTGGTGTGAAAGAGGCAGATGTTGAGGACAGGGGGGTATGGAGACGGATGATCCGCTGTGGCGACCCCTAATGGGAGAAGCCGAAAAAAGAAGAAGAAGAAGAAGAAGAGTGTTCTTGAGTTCAATTTAATTAAATTCCTTTTTATTTTGGGATTGTAATGGGCATTGTCTCAAAGCAGATTTACTGAGATAAAACGGTTATAAAGTTACATAAGTGCATGAATAAGTGTAAAAGGTTTCTTCTATGTAGCTGTCAGTTTATTCCTAATGATCAGTGGTGACTGTGGCAAAGAAAAACTCCCTGAGATGGCATAAGGAAGAAACCCTGAGAGGAACCGGACTCAAAAGGAAACCCATTCTCATCCTCAACACCGAATGTTCATTCATTACAGTTCCATCATTGTTGAGGTGTTCAGTGATAGTCACTTAAATGCATAAAAGATCATGGAAACTGTGGTCCTGAGACACTGTAGTAGACTCTGGATATTGATAAAAGTCTCAAAACTCTGGATTTGCTCAGTAACCTCATTAATCTTTAGGTGGTTGAGGTAAAAGCATCCACAGCTGAACAGAGTGTTTCCACTTAAAAAGAACTTCATCCAGCGGTAGAGCGTCAGGATGAATTGGGAAGATCTCAAGTTTCAAGATTTTTATATTTAACTCAATATATTTACTGCTTTTATTCATCTATCTTTCAGGGATGTTTTATCCTGGCTCATAAGTTGAAGAATTGGGTGACTGTTTAGAAGGTTGTGAGTTCACATCCCAGCACTTATCACGGGTTGATCTTTGAGCAAGTATAATTCATACCTGATTACTTCAGAAACGAGAGTAAAAATAGAAACCCCTACACTTTACACTATAGATGGTATCAGTAACCCAAAATAAAAAGAAATGATGAAATGTATATAAAAAGCCAATTTTAAGGCAAAATGTTAGATTTTTTCCAATAAATTGCTCCATTAAACCAAAACATATTTCGAGTTCATATTTACAGCTATAGTTTTGATGCCCCCTTTCCAATATGGTTAAAACTAGATTTTTGTGATGTTGTTGCATCTGGAAACAAATTAAAAGCCATTCACGATCCACTCTGATTGAAAATTGGCTTCAGTCCGGCAAGGCCTTAATGGAATCAGAAGGCAATCTACAACACTTTATAGTAATAAGAGCACAGGTATGTACAATTTCGGAGAAATGCTTTGCAATGAAAACAAGACGGCATTCAAACCACTTATCGTGGGCTTTTAAACAACCATTAGTCAGCAGGGAAACTAACCAAATGCACATTTCCAACTCCTGAAGTCTGTGAGGTGTGTGGCAGTAAAACCTATTGTGTGATGAAGGAGTGTGGAGATTGAATGAGATGCTTCAGCAGAAGAGGACTAGAGATCAGCAAAGGTCATAAATAGAGACGTGCCTTCACATCGTACATCGTCCATACGGAGACAATGCGAGCGGCAGATGGATGCATTGTGAAAGATGGGACTGTAGAACAATATGGTGGCAGCAAGAAAGTCTGTTCAACATCCGTTGCAGTGGTGGTCTTGTCATCATAGGCCCTTTTATCACCGCCTTCCAAAAAGACAATAAACACTCCTTTGTGTGTGTTTGTAAGTGTTTGTGTGTCTGGGTTGGGGGGTTAGATAGGGGGTTACTGCTTTCTATGTTTTTTGGAGATTTCTAATTCGAGCATACATGCATGTGTAAATATTTGTATTTGTGAACACGGTCATGCAATATGGTGATAGAATTCGTTAAATTGGTAATTAAAAGCCATTTTATTTCATAATAAAGGTAAATATATATATCAATTTTTGGAATATATTCATTTCGAGTACATATTGTGTCCATTCTATCTTGTCATTTGCACTAACGTTACTTGCCTTATACCTCATATATATGTATATATATATATATATA
>MU591762.1:3582770-3627116 GCA_024362625.1 Silurus asotus
TATATATATATAATGCAATGAGGGAATCTCAAATCCCACGTAAGCTGACGTGATCTTTAGTGATTAGTCTTGATAGAGAGATTTCTAAAATCCTGCAGCTAAACAATAATGCATCTGTAAATCAGGAAGTTAGGATAAAAGTATCAATAAAAATGTACGCCTGGATACCAACACTACATTTTTGCATATTTTAGATTCTTAGAGCTTATAAAAAAGTTTTCAGCCCAAACCAGAAACTTCACACGTCACCTAGTTCCAGCAGCAGCTCAACCTCTATGTGTGTTTTCTCTTTAAAACTTTTGAAAATAAGCCGCGCTTTCATATGAGAAAAAAAAAAAATCCTGGTCATCGCCCAAATGGGAAAAGCGCTTGTTTCGTGGGACCGATGTCCGAGTCCATGCCTCGGTTCTCGGCACTCGACTGCCTCGCTGTAAAATCGGTTCAGTAAAAAGGAACCAGATCTTGTGTGCCTGGAATTCGCCTTTTACTTCCTTAATGTAAACACCAGACTCTGGCACTCAGTGGTGTAAAGGTGACATACTGAAGCAATCTAGAGTAAATCCAGGCCCTGGTTTGTACTTCAACTGAAGTCTGAAGTACCATTAATAGACATAGCTAAGTGTGAACGAGGCTCTGCGATCCTCTTTGGCAATGCTGTTTTTCATTCCGGACCAGCTCAGGCTCGATGAATAACTACACAACTGTTCCCATAAACTGACCGTCCGCAACAAGCGAAGGCACCATGACCTGTCATCACCCTTGCTGATTTATGTGCTCGGTCCTGGTGGGTTTCAGCAGGAGCATTAATTCTTAGACAGATAGTCATTTGAACTATAGCAGTTAAGGCAGACACGGAGAGAAAGAGAGGATCAAAAAAAAGCCCAGACAGACAGTGCCAGGAACAGTTGCGGTGACACTCCTATGTTTATAATTGATTTTCAAGGGCAGCATTCTTGTTGTCAGAGGACGGTTAACAAGCTACAGGCTGGCCCCCTCTGAATGCCTGAACATCCCAAACACCCCTCTTCCCTTCTGCACCCAGATGGCACCAGGGCAAAATACTAGGATCAGCCAACTTGAATGGAATTAGTTAAAGGAATAGTTTATGACTCTCATCTTCAAAAACCCAAAAAATCCCTCCTGCTTTAAAAAATCTATCATTAACTGAACAAGTGCACAAAATAACGGAAAATATGCTGATCCATAAACCACATCCCGGATCAGCATTTTGAGAACATTTAAGAACGTCAATCCTGGATGAAGTTCTCAGTGCACTCTCACTGGGCACTTCCACTTCGTTGCTCCACAGGTATTCCTTTGCTTTATCGCAGCCTACAGTATGTTTACATCGAAAGCTCCTTTTTCTCTGGGAGACTCGGAGGCTAAGCCAGTAATTGGCCACGCATCATCAATCTCGCAAAGCCGTTCCTTTCACCAAAAGTCCCATCCGAGTTTCAAGAAGACAAATGGGACGGAGTCGCCTCCCAGTTGCCAGCAAGCAGACCCTGGGTGGAGGAAGCAGCCATGTGGTCTGTGAGAAACCACAATGTGGAACGTTCATCTGGTTTATGTCACCAGGATGAACTTTGCGTCAAATGCAAAAGGCCATGAGACTCTGTGTCCTTTTGAGGCAGGGAGGCCGGCCGAGACACAAGAAAGAATGGGTGGGGAACAGGCATATTTTGAGGCCTGTTGCAGACATTAAGCATTTCTTCTCCCCCTTTTACGTAAACTTGGGTCTGTGGTTTTTGATCTCTGCACGGCATGTATATAAATATATATACATATATTTAAAAAAGACCTGCTGTCCATTTCCAGTTCCTTCAGCATTGTTGCTACTTAAACATCTCCAATGTTATACAGGTTGTTTTGTCTGCACTTGCGATATCGATATGAGTGGAAACTTGTATCAGGAAGATTCACCAATTGAGGTCAATGGGGACTGAGAATCTTTTGCACAGGGTGTGCTGGGTTTGGATTTCTTCCATGTGTCCATGGTTTGGCTGTAAATGAATGAGAAGGAAAACTTTGTCATAAAGAACGGAAAGAGTCGAAAGGCTTCCGCAGGCTTCCTCGTGTGTTTATAGACGCGGCTCAGATATACAGTAATTGTACTCGATTAAAATGTCTTTCCCATCAGCAATTTCTCTGGCAAAATCATCCACGTCGCTACCACTATTAGTGTCCATCTGATGATCTCGTAGACAGTAGAAGTCAAGGTTCGGTATGTACCTCGGATTTTAAGTCACGGTACGGTACAGTTTCGGGAAGGTTAGGGGAAGAAATGCAAAACGGTAAATTGCTTGTTGTTTTTTTTTTTTATTTATACAGTTTATTATTATTAACATTTGTGAACATTTCAACAGTAAAAATTCTTTGAATAATTGTTAATAAAATGACCGCTCGTTCAAAAATATAAAAATTATATAAAGAATAAAATTCAAGTCAGATAACCGCAGTACATGTTTTTATTGTATTGATTAAATTAAGTATTTTTTATTTTATTCATTTACTTAATTTGCATAAATTATATTGATGAAATAAATTTAAATAAATGAAAAAAAACTTTGGTTAAAATTTGTTAAACCCCTTTTGGGTAATACAGATGCGTAAATAAATGTGTGTGTGTGTGTGTGTGTGTGTGTGTGTGTGTGTGGTTTACATTTTATATTTAATCTTTTAAAGATATGTTCTTCATAATTGTTCTGCTTATTAAATCATACTTTAACAAATGTCTTCATTTCTTCCATCCTTCATTCATAAAATCCTGAAGAATCCATATAGCTAGCGTTATCAGGATGTGGCTGCAATTTCGCACCTGAGCAAAACAAGCACTACAAATGGTGTTTCTGGTAGTTAGTAAGTTCCCACACTGACCCTGCGCTAACTCTACTTTTATTTTTATCCCCTTGGCATAGTTGTGTATGTTTTTAACAGATTTAACTGCACGTAAAAAGGATTGCATTCGATACAAATGTAATGAAAAATTAAAACCCTGTACTGAAAAAGTTCGGTACGGATACATGTACCGTTACACCCCTAGTAAACATAAGACATACTGTATAGACCAATATTAATAAACCTAGACTCTGTACTTGTATGTGGTAAAGACGAGGAGGCTGTTCATCTACTGCCTTACCCTTCTGTAAAAGATAAACAGGCAGAGGGAAAAACACTGTCTAATTCTCCTCGGTGTCTAAACGTAATCAGGTATGTCACTGATGTTACTGTATAAATCTATGAGGCCCGGATGGGAATGCGGTCCCACTGCACTTTGTACTGGTCTCGGTGCTGTAAATCCTGTAGCATTCAGAATTGTACATAAATGAAGCTGGGGTTGAATGCTCTGTAAGACGTCGTTTGCATTTCTGCAGAAAAAAACCCCAATTCGTCAATGTCTATATTCCAAAATCGAGGATTTTTCATCTGATTATTGCCAGTCAGTTCCGCATTTAAATTGCACAGTTCACACAAGCGTTACGAAAAACGTGAAGTAAATGGCCATACGATCGCTGGGTAGAACGGTCCAGCGCAAACACTTTTTTTACCCAGAACGACCCTTTCGTTATTGTAAGCGTAGACGCAATGTGGAAAGTCAAAGCAAACAATAATACCGCAGAAATACTTAGGCAAGAAAACACATGTTGCTGGCCGTCCTTTCTAAAGAAAATCGGATCTGCAGGGATTCTTTCGGATTTCTTTTGCGCGAACGAGTGACTCAAACGAAGTCCTGCCTTTTGGACGTTTATTGGTTCGAGATCATTTCCAATCAATAAAATGCAGACAAGCAAAACATTATCGCCCATCATCCAACGAACCACAGAGCCATTGGTTTTTACTCTATAACCTCATTTTATACATCTGAAATGCAGCGTATTGATTTCAAGACATTAAACCCAAACGTTGGGCAGTTTAAAACTTTCCACAAGATTTTAAAGGGTAATAGTCTTTTTTTTTTTTTTTAAGAGAATATATGATGTCTATAACAAAATATTTGATATTTAAATGACCTAAGACATACCAATAGCAAGACGTTAAATAGGTCTCTGATGGACAAGTATGGGATTTGGGATTTGCTGTTATAGGAAAAAGCGTGCCAAAGGACATGTACTTTTTATCCATTTACAGTTTAATGAGAAACGTTGCTTGTCGTGCTACAAAGAAAAAGAGCGCTTTATTCCTTAAACACTAAAAATTCTTTCCAAAAGGTTGCAGAAAATATCACCATATTAATGACAGAAAACATTTTATTTTATTGAAATTTATAATAAAAAAATATATGATCATGTATTTAAACAAGTGGATGACTGTTTCAAAGAAAATTCACAGGTGAAGATATAGATCATATATGAGTTGGTATCAGAAGCTTCGAGACTAATGGTGCTAATATGGACCACGTGTTAGAACAAAGAGCGCTTCAGGAACGGAAGAACATCACTGAAAGACGACGAGAGATCAGAAAGACCTTCAACGTGCTCAACCCCCAAAGATGTGAAGTCCGTTCAGTAACTTGCGCATAACGATCGTATTGAACAATCCACATGATCTCACATCCGGACCCACCCTACTCTCCAGATTTGGTTCATTCGGAATTCACCCTCTTCCTGTTTAGACATTTTGACACCACTGAGGAGGTCCAACACGAATAGCGGATGGTGCTTGACACGTTTCGAAATGAAGACTTCCAGAACACATTCCTGAAGTGTCAGGAACGCTGGGAGCGCTGTATTACTGTGCAAGGGGACAGGTGATAGTGTGTAAACGTAGATAAATAAAATCTAGTCTTTTTGATACCGCCTTGTATTCAACATCAGGACGAGTAGAAATCGAGAATTCCACACTGCCGTGGTATAAGGAAAAATATCTTCAGTTATAAGGTTTACTGCTGTAAATAATGTAACAAAAGCATATCTGATTGTCTTTAATGGCCGGTGTGGATCTAGAAGGCTGGAAGAAGGATCAGGCAGAGCTCCAAGATCAACATTATACGGTATAAATCGCCACTAGAAGCTGAAGGTCAAATTCTGCTGCATGTCTAGAGACTGAAACCTAACAACTGGTATATACGCTCTATGTATGCGATTGAGAACAAAACCAGATCATATCAGCTATTTATACTTTTACTCTAAAAATATCAGTCCAGGTTTAATTACTTTGCTCCAAAAAAAAACTCATCTATTTGAATTTTATCTCAACACACACTCACACACACAAAGTGCTAAAATTACTGAATGAAAACAAGCAGCACAGTGGCAGGAAAAAACACCGGAACCCATCAGTGCATGACTTTAATCATCAGGCCATGCTTATGTACAGTATAATAGGGAAAAGGTGGCTCTTTTTTTTTCCTTCAGCCTTTTCTTGTTCTGTCCAGGTTTCTGCAATTCACGCACACTTTAATTTTATTCGAACAAAAAAAAAAACATTTGCATAGCAGGAATTATCTGAGTGCTGAGTGTCACACTGGAAGAATGCGCTCAGCTCCAGAACACAGGTGGTGGAAATTAGTCTTTATGTGGTTTTCTCTTTCTTTCTCTCACTCGTTCCACTTTTTTCTCTCGCACGGTCTTGGCGTAACGGATGGCAGGGCACTTCTATGCTTACACTCTAACACTGATGAGCTAAAGCTTCCAAGATCATATCGGTATCTTTGTAGGACATGCAAAAATTCCAACACGAATGAAAGACACTGTAGACATTAGGAAAAAGTAATGTGAAATATGAGGTACTAGGTATATAGTAGATTCACACACACACACACACACACACACACACACGCACACACACACACACACACACACAGACACACACACTCACTCATAACCGCATAGGGGTTAATATGCTTATTAATGGAAAGGATGTTTGTTGGTACCCAAAATCTTGATGAACAATTAAAACATGTCCCATTTACTTCCATAACCAGATATTCATTCAATCAAAATATTGATGAATTTTCTATTTTTTTTCTATTTTCTGACCTTGCCCTGATTGGTCGCTGGGATTATGTTTATTTAATAAAGTGTCCTTTGCTAATGAGGTGGATATTACGATGATTGTTGGTACCTAAAATCTTAATGAATATTTAAAACATGTCCCATTTACTTCCATAACCAGATATTCATTCAATCAAAATATTGATGAATTTTCTATTTTTTTTCTATTTTCTGACCTTGCCCTGATTGGTCGCTGGAATTCTGTTTATTTAATAAAGTGTCCTTTGCTAATGAGGTGGATATTACTTTTGGCCTTCTTATCGGTTTCATGTCATAATAAAACAGAGGTCATTTTGTGAAGTGGGAGCTCAAGGGTTAAGACTCGGGGTTACTGATTAGATGTTTGGTGGTTCAAGCCTCAGTACCACCAAGCTGCCACTTGTGGGCCCTGAAGCAGGACAAGCACCTTCTGCGATTGCGTACCAGATATTCATAGTTGTGTCACAACATTGAGTTTTGAGCTGCATCTTCATTTTTGTTGAGAGAAGCCAAATCTGGCGAGGGAAATTGTGTGGACGTTTTCCGACGATCATCATGAACAAGTTGCCTTATAGTTTCGACATTTTCGGGGGGGGGTTAAGCTTGATGAAGGTTTTCCTGATCTTTCATCGCCTTACAGTGATGTTCTTTTGCTCATGAAGTGCGCATTCCATTTAAAACACCTCGAACGACTCGTTGCAGCTTCACTGTATGTCTGACATACAGTATGTCACATCAAACAGCTCTGTGGCAGATTTACACAGTTTCACGTGGAATTTTACATTTGCTCTTTGTTCTAACTTGCTGTCCATGATTAAATTGCAGACATGGTGATGCACACGGTCAGAATAACACCTGGTAGCACCGTCTCTAAACCTTTCGGGTCCCTGGTGGTCTAGTGGTTAGGATGCGGCCCTCTCACCGCTGTGGCCCGGGTTTGATCCCCGGTCAGGGAACCAACCCCAGCCACTCTTAGTGCCGGTCCCAAGCCCGGATAAATGGGGAGGGTTGCATTAGGAAGGGCATCCAGCGTAAAAACGTGGCAAATCAAACATGCGGAGGATTCGCTGTGGCGCCCCCTAATGGGAGAAGCCGAAAGAAAGTCTCTAAACCTTTTGATACCACCTTATACAGTCAGGGGTTGGGGTAATGGCAACAATTATCTACATAGTATGTTGTTTTAATGAGAAATTATCTTGTTTAATGTTGCAATGCATCAAATTACATAAACATTACAGTTTTTGGATCTACATTTTAACCCTGTAGATGTACATTAATAATGCAGGAGGGTTCCTTAACAATGATACTCATGTAGACATGGTGAATGTGTGGTATACATCTACTTTTTAGTTGATCGATAATTCATGTGAAACATATTAGAATATCTAAATCCTGATCTGAGTCCTTGTTGATTTTCCTCATGATCTACAGAGCTACTGGTAACAAAACCGCCCCTTAACAAAGAGTCTTTCTTAACATTTATGTCCAACAATAAGTCATTTAAAAGCGACGAGTTTACAATTCATCATACGTGTCAAAGCAAAGTGCTAATGAGGTGGATATTACTTTTGGCCTTCTTATCGGTTTCATGTCATAATAAAACAGAGGTCATTTTGTGAAGTGGGAGCTCAAGGGTTAAGACTCGGGGTTACTGATTAGATGTTTGGTGGTTCAAGCCTCAGTACCACCAAGCTGCCACTTGTGGGCCCTGAAGCAGGACAAGCACCTTCTGCGATTGCGTACCAGATATTCATAGTTGTGTCACAACATTGAGTTTTGAGCTGCATCTTCATTTTTGTTGAGAGAAGCCAAATCTGGCGAGGGAAATTGTGTGGACGTTTTCCGACGATCATCATGAACAAGTTGCCTTATAGTTTCGACATTTTCGGGGGGGTTAAGCTTGATGAAGGTTTTCCTGATCTTTCATCGCCTTACAGTGATGTTCTTTTGCTCATGAAGTGCGCGTTCCATTTAAAACACCTCGAACGACTCGTTGCAGCTTCACTGTATGTCTGACATACAGTATGTCACATCAAACAGCTCTGTGGCAGATTTGCCCAGTTTCACGTGGAATTTTACATTTGCTCTTTGTTCTAACTTGCTGTCCATGATCAAATTGCAGACATGGTGATGCACACGGTCAGAATAACACCAGGTAGCACCGTCTCTAAACCTTTCGGGTCCCTGGTGATCTAGTGGTTAGGATGTGGCGCTCTCACCGCTGTGGCCCGGGTTTGATCCCCGGTCAGGGAACCAACCCCAGCCATTTTTAGTACTGGTCCCAAGCCCGGATAAATGGGGAGGGTTGCGTTAGGAAGGGCATCCAGCGTAAAAACGTGCCAAATCAAACATGCGGGGGATTCGCTGTGGCGACCCCTAATGGGAGAAGCCGAAAGAAAGCCTCTCAACCTTTTGATACCACCTTATACAGTCAGGGGTTGGGGTAATGGCAACAATTATCTACATAGTATGTTGTAATGAGAAATTAGCTTGTTTAATGTTTTGGATCTTTATTTCAACCCTGTAGATGTACATAAGTAATGCAGGAGGGTTCCTTAACAATGATACTCATGTACACATGGTAAATGTGAGGTATACATCTACTTTTTAGTTGATCGATTATTCATGTGAAACATATAATATCTGAGTCCTTGTTGTTTGTTGATTTTCCTCATGATCTACAGAGCTACTGGTAACAAAACCGCCCCTTAACAAAGAGTCTTTCTTAACATTTATGTCCAACAATAAGTCATTTAAAAGCAACGAGTTTACAATTCATCATACGTGTCAAAGCAAAGTGTGGCCGAAGCTGGCCTCGTGAACTGCCGTCGTTCCTGGCGTCACTCAGACACGTTAGCACGACAAGCCCAAGTGCTAACAGCAGATCTCAATCATCTTTTAGACGGCTCTGCACTTAAATGCTGGCTCTGGTGGACCTTATTTATAGATCATTAAAGGTTTCATTAGACTGAATTCTAGCCCTTGCGATAATAAACGCTCAGTTCCACACAAAACACGCCTTCTCAGTAGACACAGGCGGGCGACCTGCTCGTTATTATGTTTGGGTGTGCTCGAGCGTGGGTGCTGGCGAGGGCCAAAAGGTGACCGTTTGAAAATGATGCGGTGGCGTGAAAAGGATTCTTCTGAAGGATCTTTTTCATCTGCCGTGTCCACGTTTGCTTTCTCAAGCCGAGGAAAAAGCTTCCTTATGCCAAGTGTTTACTTACTACTTAGGAATATTAAACAAGCTTGGACTGTGTGGTGTTAAACGTTTATGTATCTACAATTTATGATTTTTCAACCATATGTGGTTCTTCCCCAAACTAATACCTCAGAGTTGAAGGCAAACATTTGTATAGAATGTCTTTGGATGCAATAGCATTCAATTTTCCCTTCACTTAAACTACGAAATGCCTTTATGCACAAGCTAAATCTATGAAGATATGGTTAACATAGGTTGGTGTGGAAGATCTTCTGCTATAGAGCTCTGACCTCAACTCTATCGAACATAGATGAATTGAAACTCTGTGTGCTCCCCAGGCCTCCTTACATCAGCCACATCACTACCTGACTTTGCTAACGCTCTTGTGGCCAAATTAATCTCCACAAGCACACTCCATAATCTGGTGGAACAACCTCCCAGAAAAGTGTAGATTCTTCTAACACCAAAGGAGAACTAATTGTGGAATGGTATGTTCAGAAAGCACATATGAATCTTATGGCCAGGTGTCTATGTATGGGTATAAATCAGTGACTCATGAAGCAGTTGTAGATTTTCAATAAACCTTAATGACTTCTAAGATGCTTCTATCTAGTTAATGCTCATTTGCTCATGAGCCAAAGTTGATTGCAAGATTGGGAAGATGTTCTTCCAGATTTTGTGGAGATTTGTGCTCATTCAGAGACAAGAGTGTTAGAAAATTCAGGTACTGATGTAAGTGAGGTGAGGAGGCCTGGGGTGCAGTCAGCATTTCAATTCATCCCAAATTTGATTAATAGGGTTCAGGTCAAAAATCTATAGGAGGAGATCTTCCACTCCAACGAATATGTTCATGGAGTTGGCTTTGTGCACAGGGCCATTGTTATGTCAGGTTTGGGATCTTCTAGTCTAAGTAAAGGGAGAATTTACTGCTATCACATCCAACGTATGCCGTCAAATCTGTGGTAAGAGTTCAGGGAGGAACTATTAATGGCGGTAATGTGAGATGAACCGGTACTTTTGTCCATATAGTGTAGGTGGAAGCACTTCAGAGCCTCCGAAGAGCAAAAAAATTTACGCAAGTGCTCAAATGCAATTTGGCCAGAGAAGACGTTCAATAATTTTGTCAGCTCCAACTTTAGTCTTTGATTATGATCACAAAGCGTCGTTTTGCTGAATTCCAGAGTGGCATGTGGATCGAATCCGAAGCAGAACTTCAAAAGGGGTGTGAACGGAACGGTGTTTGAAGTGATATAGCGGGTTTCGTTGCTTATTTGCATGCCGAGTCAGCGTTTCTCAAAACATACCAGACATCTCACACACATGTTGCAAGCGTGTATACGCAGCCTATAAATAGCCAAGGGTCAGTCTGATTTAAATATACTGCGACCCTGTAAATTGCAAGCGGCTGTTGGTCTGGTTGCCAGGTTGAACAGCAGATCTATCTTTTGGGCATGCAAATCACTCTCTCCAGGACACCTGTCTGGGGCTGGAGAGCATTTTTCTTCAGGCTTCTCCTGAGACGGCGTATTTCAAGCATACTTATTTCAGTCTGTATTACTTATGTATGTGCAGGCCCTCTCTTGGTGTGCGTGTTTGGTGTAGGAATGTAATTGTGGAGCTAAAAACACATTGACTCATTCAACACTGCGGACGGTAATTGCAGGAGTCGTAACTCATTCGGTCTGTTCAGGGGAAAACTTGTATATGAACTCGTTTCATCTCCTCCAGCTATAACTGCACTTTGGGTTTTTTTTTTGCAGGTGATGAAGGACTTGCAAAACATTGCAAACATCCTGTTTCTCAAGAACCCTCCTCCAGTGTATACAGACTATAATAAACACTAAATATCTAAAATTACATAAAGGTTTACTGGCGCTGGAAAAGATTTAAATATTTGTTTTATAATAATTTTTTTTCAGTACACCTTGACCTAAAGCAGAGTAACTGTTTCTACCTTGAAATTGATTAGTTTGTCTTAAACAACAGCAGTAATGGCATTTCATGTTGTCGTATCACGACCGTCTGAGAAACCAGACACCTGTCGTTGCTTATGTCGAAGCAGCTATCAATAAAAACTCCACCATGATGGTTTCATGTGTTCTAAAACCAGCTTTTGTTCTACTTTGACAAAACGCTGACAATGGAGACTCCTACTTAAAAATGTGACGCAGCGAAAAATGGCAGCAAGTTACAATAATAGGTTTTCATTAGAAATGTATCGAATTAATTTTTATTCACTTTATTGTTCTTATGCAGAAAACAAGTCAAATAAAAATGCAAAACCAATGAATGTAATAAAAAACCTGACAAATTTTAAAAGTTTCATACATTAAATCTTTCCTATTATAGTATAATAAACCCAAATCTGATATAAGTAAGATTTAATGATAATAATAATTATTATTATTATCATTATTAACTAGTCATTTATATGTGCCATTTGCATTTATAACATTTATGTATGAGGCACATTAAAAACTCGACTTTTGACCTGTACAAAATATTACAGAATATGATACAACAGACAAAGAAACACAAAATATTATTTTTACTAAACCTAAAGCTAAAATATATAATTTTTCAAATATAACATATTTTCATGTTAAGATTCAGTAAAGATTTAATGTAGAGAGGCAAAGCTTTAGTCCAGCAACTTTATCTGTATTTTATTATACTTATTTTGTGTATTAATGCATTAACATGTATGCCATATGCCAGACACCCTTATCTTCCATTTATTTGTATTTATACACTAAGCAGTTCTAGGTTAAGGGCCTTGCTGAAGGGCCCAAGAGTGGCAGCTTGGTGATGGAATTTTTATTCCATTTAAAGCAGCTATTTAAAAAAAATAACATGATCTACCAAATAATAAACAAATAAAACAAACAAACAAAAATGTAAAAACATGTAAAGCCGTAATTAGTAAAATGTTTTTTAGTTTAACAAATACCTGAAAATTTCCCTAAACAAATTAGAACAGGAAATAATAATAATAATAATAATCATTATCTTCATCATCATCATCATCTATGATCTGTTTTACAGCTGAAAGTATATTTGAGCTTCTGTTATAGAAAGAAAAATATATAATTGTTTATATTATTTTTAGTAGTAGTTGTATTAATAGTATAATATTAAATGTGCATTTATTGAGTAATTTCCTAAAAATCATTTTTGTTTACTGGGCATGGTTTATGCGTATTTGTAATATATATTTTTAGGCATTAAAACGAATTTCTTTTACCGGCATTCAATTTATTAACGTATGATTAATGCAGCGTGCATTTCTGATTGACAATTTTGATTAAAAAATATAAATAAATAAATAAATAAATATAAAAGAGGAGAAATTAAAACACAATACACACAACATCGTTTTCTTTACTCAGAAATAAAAAGAGAATAAACCAAAAAAATTTAAAAAGTTTAAATACCAAACATTTGTTTTACTTATTCTCAGAAAAGTCTCAAATCAGGCACTAAAATCCACCATGATGCACACATCCGGCAATAAAATCCGTCCGTGTGGAAACATAGCAAAAGTTCCTTTTGATGTCCTGATGATTTCCGTAATTTAAAACAGCATAATCACTAAAACATTTACAAGCATATTCTGATTTCATGCTCGAAGTTGGGTTTAATCTCATCAATAATAAACATACATTCACATAGGGCATCCATATTAGTTCATGCCCATGCTGATTAGAGTTTTAAAAACATAAAAAGTATTCATTTAGGTACCATTAGAACAGATAAAAATGTTTGAATAATCACACAATGACAATCATTGATGAAATGATGGCTTGTTTCCTATCTAAGCTGTATTCTCATCTCAGGCCCCAGATCACCGGTCATCTCAACCAGGAGAAGGAAAAGTGTACGAATGAATAAATGAGTTAAACAGACTGATATCACAGTCTGTAGATGATGGTGCTCCATGTAGCAGAGCAGAAGGAAGCAGTAGCAGGTGGTGAAGCTCTTTACACTGCCTGTGTGGTCCACAGCACTACACTTCCCGAGGTGTATGTTAAATCGTTCTCCACTGACCTCCTCGTCCCCTCCTCCTCCTCCTCTTCCTCTTTGGAAAGCAAAAACTCTTTGCAGGATGGAGTTTTGGTGTGTTTTCCACCCCTGCGCTGTGACCCTTGCTCAGGATACGAGGGGCTGTCTGTCTGTCGTCCATCTGTCTCTGTGGTTGATTTATTCAGCTCAGGGAGCGCATTCTCACACCGGTCACAGTTTTGGTTTCTTTCTCGATGATGATGATGATATCAATCTTTTCAGCCGGGGCATTCCAGGACTTTGAGCAGATGATTTGCTGACATTTTTGCCTGGAGCTGTTTTTTTTCCCGGAGCTCAGACCAGGGCAAGGTGAGACCTGTACCTGCCGAGCCAAATCCAAACAGCAGATGTTGGATGCTGTGGTGAATAAGAAGGACATGCTGGTGACCCAGTTCACAGTGTAGAAACAGTTTAGGAGAATGTTTAGATTTTTTTGGAATAATTAGGACTACTGGACTTTCTAGAACGTTCTATTAGTCAGTATAAATGTTCTTGCTGTAACAATTTTACTTGTGGAACACAATCATTAAAGTTACTAATGTTACAGGAAACACTCACAGACTCCATGAATAAATAATGGTTCAATTCTGGTGTTTGCTAATTCTTTTCACATGTAGATTAAATTTTTTTTTTCTCTCCTATATAAGTAATTTGACTGAAATACCTTTACTGAAGGGATTTTAAATACAATCTTTTTAATTTATTTACAAAATGTATTATCTATTTATTTTCACACGATTCTTCTACTTACATTTGTTTCCTTTTTTATAATTCTTTTTCACATTTTCTTTTATTTTATTCATTTATTTTAATAATATTACATGAAATGATAATATTACATTTTCACCTCATTTAAACATGCTTAATTATTGTTCACATTTTAAATTTTTATCTTTTCACATTAGGTTTTTATGTAATTTTCTATCTTTTTGTTATAAAATATAAAAAAAATCTATATTTTAACATGATTTTCTTTCTAATGTATTTCTTTTTAATAAGCACAAGTTTCACTCCTGGTGTTTAGAAACATTTTCCATGTGAAGATTTAGGTTTTTAGCGATATAATTTTACCAATACAATATAAAATTTATAAAAAAAAATCTTTTTTTTTTTTTTATTACAAAATTTATTTACGTAATTTATTTACTTTATTTTTTCTACTTTGTCTTTTCACGGGCAAATCAGTTACACATTGGATGTTTTTATGTAACATTTATTTTCACCATATTTGTATAAATATATTTGTTTACATTAGTTTTTTCTCCACATGACTTCTTTCAAATTTGATTTTTTATATTTTTTTTATTTATTAAAACCTGCTTTTTACAAATTTGAGTCCTTTTTACATGTATTATTTTACCTCTACATAATTAATAAATTATTTTCAATGATTTCTTTATTTTACAAGCTTAATTCCTTTAAACGATTTATCATTTAATTCTTTACATTTTTTTTATTTTACAAGCTTTTCCCCCAACAAGATTGATTTATATTCACAATTTATTTAAGTTTTTTTAACACCATCATGTCTTGTGATTTTTTATACAATTAATTAAGTCATTTTTGTTATTAAGATGATTCTTTTTAATTTCTCTTTACAATTTTTTTTTCTATCACATATCAGACATGTGAATTCATTTACCGTATAATCCGCAGGAGGTCCCATGTTGCATTCATGATATCTTTCACAGACTACTTTCGAGCACTGATACTGAGTCAGAGATCACAGTCTCGCCACACTCGCACCATATTACGTGATTTGTGTGAACGTTCCTATAAAGATAGAAGCGTTGCATGAGTAACATAAAAATGCTACTCATGAAAAACTTATGAGTGCAGACGTTTCTGGATGTTTCCATTTTACAAAAATAAATCAGCATATTATATGAATGTTTATTTTTGTAGCATTGCCACATCACAGCTCTAGGATTCCTGGTTCAATCCTGAGCTTGGATTACGGTGGAGATTCTCTGTGTGGAGTTTTTTCCATACATTTGGGTTTCCTCTGGGTTTTATGATTTCCTCTGTCTTCCCAAATACACGGACTGGTTACCTGAAATCTTTCCTAAACTTTACCACAACCCGATTAGGATGAAGGATGATGTAAAAAGAGGGATATAAAGATCATAACTCATGTTTATGCCATTTATTCCTATTAGTTTATATTAATTCCAAAGCTATAATGTGAACAGGTTATTATATACTTTTTATAATATACCACTGAACTGATTAATAAACATCATATTTGTGTAAGTAGCTTTCCTCTTTTAACAGCTTAGCATGTAGCCAATTAGCCAAAGTATTGCTATTATTTATCTTTACAAGAGATTGTGCCAGAATTTCAATGGCTAACAAACAAATGTTATGACTGAGTATAGTCGAGAGGGTTATGTAAAGGTCCCACAATCTGTGAGGAACACTTCAAAAAATCCTCAACATCAAAAAATGCTAATGTGCGTAAGAGGAGCTGTTTGCTCAGATTGGATAATGCTAACCGTTCTTTGCTAGCTTTATTCCCTTCTTAGTTACAGCAACGTTTTTGTTTTGCGAAACATTAGCATTTTTTTTTAAGAAATAAAAAGCTTCTTGAGTGACTTCCAAAGCGCTCCTGTGAGGAGATGAAGGAATCTTCTAGCATTTTAAGGGCCGGCACCCTTCCAGCTAGGCCTCTTTTTCCCTCTTTTGAGTGCCTTTCAAGAGCTCGGCAGAATAGAGAACATTGACAGCACGCACTTACTTTTTCAGGCACGGACTGGGAGCATGGCACACAGCCTAAGTAAACCCTATAGCAACCTGCCTCATTTAACTCCCCCATGCGGCATCGTGTAATTGAAATTCTCTCCGAGGAGCACAATGGCTTCCTTTGAGGCGAGCTAAACCTTTGATGAAAGCAATGTCATTCTCGAGTGTCGGCATCACCGAGGGCGTCCCGGGATTCCCCCACTCATCGGGTCATTTTCACACCGAATCCGAAAGACTATAGACATCCAGCAGGGGCATGTTCGTTTCTTTCTCCCCGGCTTTTCAGAGAGCTGCTGACCAGAGAGCTGGGTGATTTCGTGCAGAATGTAACACATGAGAAACTCATCTGTGGGCACTGAGAGATCCTGGTGTCTCACATAAACTTCCCATGGAAACCACAGAGGCCCCAGCCTAAGGAAAAAATGTGCCTCGGATTCAGGAAGAAGCGAGTCACTTTAGATGCTGCGGCCAGTTTGTTGAGTGCAATTTGGCTTTGTGCTTGGATTTAGCTTGATTTCCTGAGGCACATCCTTCCTCTCATCTTGTCTCATCTTCTCTTTTTTTTGTTTTGTCTTTTATTTTAAGTATATACACAATCCAAGTTATATAACGCTGAAGTCGCTTGATTGATGTATCATCCTTCTCACTTTCTCACTTTCCTTACTTAGTTGAATTCCTACTGATAGCTGGTGGGTTTTGTTTTGCGGGACTTCGAGATACCGTGATACACCAGTGTCGATGCTTGAAAATGATATTTCACATAAAAAAACAACAATTTATATTTTTTGCCATTTGGCAGACGCCCTTATCCAAAGTGACTTACATTTATCTCATTCATACAACTGAGCAGTTAAGAGCTAAGGGCCTCGCTAAAAGGGCCCAGAAGTGCAGCTTATTGGTGGTGGGGTTTGAACTCATGACCTACTAATCAGAAAGCCAGAGCTTCTTATATTCATTAAATTACAATACATTTTATTTGTATAATACACCTTTCAGAAATAGAATTATTACAAAAATACATTTTAAATGCATCACTTTTGTATCTATATTTGTATCCGTATAGGTTTCATCCCTAAAAGATGAGTCAGATATGATGGTGGTGAGGGAAAATTTTTCGCAATGATATGAGGAGGAAACAATCCTCATTCAAGTGACACTGAATATCCATTTTTAGTTTCATTATTGTTGACATTGTCCTCTGTTTAATGATGGACACTGCAGTCCAAAGTTTTCTTTAATAAACCTCCCATCCATGATACCTCAAATATGGAGTGAAATCCGACTAGCAGAATCCGAGCTTGAATCTTTTGATATTTACATATACTGTATTTGGCAGAGGACCTTAATTCAGGGGGACATACTTTTATCTCCTTCATTCAACTGAGCAGTTAAGGGATAAGTGTCTTGCTCAAGGACCCATCAGTACAGCATAGTGGTGGTGGAACTCATGACCTTCTGATCAGAAGGCCAGCATCTTAACCACTGAGCTACCAAGCAATTACTTTCCTTTATCCATTTAATAATACGATTTACACAATGGACACAGAGCCTTTTAGAAGTAGAATATGACAAAAATACATTTTAAATTCATAAATTATGTCCCTATAATTTTATTCTTATAAGGTTTTTCCCGAATAGATGAGTCAGAGGTGATTGTGATAAAGGGGAATCACAAACTTTTTATGCCTGAATTTGCAGTTGATTCTGATTGGAGTAAATGTACTTACCAGCACAGTAAAATTCTTTCTTCGTATATCCCAGCGATGTTAGGAAGCTGGGGTCAGAGCACAGGGTCAGCCATGTTGCTGGAGCACAGAGGGTTAAGGGTCTTGCACAAGGGCTGAAAGAGTGGCAGTTTGGCAATGCCAGGGCTTGAACCCCTTACCTTCCGACCAGTAACAACCACTGAGCTCATCAATTCTTGTATCAATATATTGAATAATCTATCAGTACAAATAAAATGCACATTAAAAATGCTCAATAAGATTTTTCAATTGCTCCTGAACCTCCTATTGAAATTTACTTCAACATATTAATGGGACTTTTGGATCCTGTAATTATCCTAATATTCCTGTAACTACAACATAATTCCTCTTGGATAAATTTCCTCTTATCCAACTGTCCCAACACTTTAATTACCACTGCATTTATTATGTTTTTTCCTCCTGGAATGAAAAGTTTACCAAGTTCACGTGGTGGCCATGCCAGAGGCCGTGATTAATGTAGGTAATCAAGCCAGGAAGCCATCGTTAAAAACGAACCAGCTAATACGATCCATAAATTAGGAAAAAACACATTCGAGTCAATTCAATTAACGTCTTCCAGTTATGCTTTGTATCGGTCAGAGTCTTTCCTGGTTGTTCGGTGTCCTGCTTCCTCTGTATGCCGCAAGAGGAGGCCAGAAATGTAATTATATCTAAGAAACTGGTTTAATGTAAAGACACCATTCTGTCTGTCTCTGTGGCCGAAAGACCTTAAAGAATTGGAGCTCACAGATGCTGCCTGTCGCTATTAAGGAGGAAGAAACACAGCTTAAACGCTGCTTAAAAACTAGTCAAGTGGATAAAAGGGAATTTTGACATTTATATATCTGTCAGATATCAATAAGTGAGCAGGTGCACTGAAAGAGGCGACAGATGAGATGACAGGAAGTGGTACCCATTTCCGGCGAATTTTCCAGGTTTCTTCCTGTGTAAGATCACATACTATTACTTAGATAATTGAATAATTGCTTATTGCGGATAGATAGGTTCCCTGGTGGTCTAGTGGTTAGGATGCGGCGCTCTCACTGCTGCGGCCCGGGTTCGATCCCCGGTCAGAGAACCGACCCCCCAGCCATTAGGGTTGCTAAGCCTTAGTGTCGGTCCCAAGCCCGGATAAAGGGGGAGGGTTGCGTTAGGAAGGGCATCCAGCGTAAAAACATGTGCCAAATCAAACATGCGGAAGGTCCGCTGTGGCGCCCCCTAATGGAAGAAGCTGAAAGTAATTGTTGTTGTTTGCTTATTGCAGATAGATCTTTCAGCTGCAGGAAAAAGCTAAAGCTGTAATAAATGCAAGTCCTGATTGTTTGGTGTGAAAGAGAGTAAATAATCTATCTATCTATCTATCTATCTATCTATCTATCTATCTATCTATCTATCTATCTATCTATCTATCCACAGTATATTCTATGGGGGAAATTGTAGCTTAGTGGTTAAGGCCTTGGAATAATATATAGGAACTTTGTTCATATACTGTATAGTGGACACTTGACTTAACCCATATCTGCTTTCAGAACATCCCATTCTACATATATTCCCCATTTGCTGTTATAATAAACTCCAAACTTTTGGGAAGATGTTCCACTAGACTTTGGAGTCTTCATGTGGAGATTTGTAAAGTCAGGTACTGATGTAGGTGAAGTGAGGAGCTCTGGGGTGCAGTCAGTGTTCCAGTTCATTCCAAAGGTGTTCAGTAGGATTGAGGTCAGCGCTTTATACCAGGCCACTCAAGATCTTCCACTCCAACCCATCTACAACATATCTTCATGGAGTTGGATTTGTGCGCAGGGCATTGTTATGCTGTTTTTTTTTGTTTTTTGTTTTTTTGTAAGGAGTCTCCAGTATGAGTGCAAATTACGCATGGTTATTTCAACTTCTTCTTTATGTTTAATTATTATAACAGCATGACCACAACCACAACCACAACAATGATCTTGCAGATTGATGTCTGATCTAATTCTTCATAAATTCTTGTGTCTATTTGTCTGATAGGCCTCAATTCTAACAGTCAAATAACCTTCTAAAAAAATATATATAGGCCATCTTTATGTTGGTTTGTTTGTTGAATATAAAGATGCATAAACACAGAAACCAATGAGGAGACAGGGCCAGGGACATAACATGAATGTAAACAAGCACATCTGACCCAAAACTAATAATAAGATGGAGTAAAGACAATAAAAAAACAAAGACATGGACAATGAGTGCACATAGACAATGATGTGAGGTATAACACTTCGAACCAGCATGCAGCAATCGCCAAAAGGGTCATAATCTCTGACAGTGTGCATATTACAAAGACAATATGCAACCCCCCCTCCCCCTCTTTATCAATAATTGTTGATAAAGAAGTATCTTTGTGACCATGATAAAGCGGTTAATTTTTTCATTTCTGGTCAAACAATTCTAGCTTTTACATTGGCCAAAAAAACTAGAAAATTTTCCGAATTAAAAGGAGACTTTCACCTAAATATTTTGTGTCAGTGTCTGATTAACATTATGGCATCGTAAACTTTCTAAAATGCAACATTCACATCCATTTGTTATTCTATGGCTTTCCATGGCCGTCCTTCAGCGCCCACATCAGTGTCATATACGCAGACAAGCGCTTAGTAAATATCTGCACAGATGCTCTAAATACCATCCCTAAAGACACCATGCCTCAGTATTTAATCATCTCAGACCCCCCCGATAGTACTGTACATCATCTTTCCAACTCCCCAGCTTCTTTTCTCTCCCCTCTCCTCCTTCTTTCTGTCTTACACTCTTCTTGGCAATGAATCAATCATTCCTAATTGCTCAATTACTCTGGAGCAAGGCCTAAGAAAGAAAGCGGGGGTAGGAACAGTCAGGCTTCATAATTTCCAAAGAAAGAAAGCGGGGGTAGGAACAGTCAGGCTTCATAATTTCCAGGCCAGATTGCTTTGCTCTGCTTTAATAAACAGATAGGGCTGCGGCGATAAGTTGTCCTCCTGGAGGACGCCGCTGGAGGATGAGCACATCTAATTAATTCCAACACTCGGCCAGCTTTTCTGCTTTACACTGTAAACGAACAAAACCCTGCGTGCAAACAGTGGAAACGTGCATATAAAGAAAAATATAAAGAAAAACGCTCATGAAAGCCGAAGATGAGCTACAAGCTCTTTTTTTTTTTCTTTTTTTATTAAGGAGTTAAAAGCAGACGACATACGGTAAACGCGAGGATGAAAAATGACAGTCAATATCTCTCGTCCTTGAACGAGCTCAGCAAGAAACCAGGGCCTGTACGGCATGATTAAGGGTTTAGAAAGATAAGCGGAGAGAAAAAGAATGAAAGACTAATTATTGTAGAGAGCATGGGCACAGAGCCCTAAATTTACTTCATTACTTATTAATCACAATATTATCAAAAAAATATACGCTGCATTGTTGATTAAGAACAATACGAGAAGCTGTGACTGCCTACTTATAAAATCAATAATTAGCTAATTTTGTTTTTACACATTAAGTAGTTAAATAATTATTTAATTAAGTAATTTTTATAGTAAAAAAAAAAAGAAAAATTACCATTCCTTTTTTCAGGAACGCAGAGAACCTGAAAGAAACCTACATGAAAAGAATATGAGAAGCTCTGTAGCTGTGATGCAACAATCATCATCACTATACCTCTATACCTCATTTCTAAATCAGTTCAAAGGTTAATTTTTTTGGTAATTGCCCTGACACGTATATGTATAAAATAAACCTGCACCTTTTTTTTTATCTTTTTGAAAGCAAACCATCTTAAGACTTAAATAAGTGCTACCTTTTCCAGTATCCTGTCAATTCCATTACGCCGGTGGTGGTCTGGCAGAAAAGTGACGTCTCACAGCGGCATGCAGCGTGTGGATTAATCAGGGAGGTTTTCTCCGTCCTCCTGCTAATGTCGCATTGTCTCCTCGCCCTTCAGCTGTCTTTTACCAGACACGCAGGTTTTGACAGGAAATTGCTTTCAGCTGCCAGTCTCGCCGGCAGACGCCTCACGTCGCCGTTGTCATTTTTCATCCTGTCTTTTGTGCAAATGAAAAGAAAGACAAAGAAACAGTGACAAGAAAGGAGGAAAAGGAGGCACCTTAGGAAGACGTCGGAAGAAGATGTAAGGATAAAATATCCTTATAGATAGAAAGATTACTAGGTTTAATAAATATTAAAGAAATATAAGAAGGTAAGACGAACTGGGGGAAAAGAGACACAGGAGGAGCTAATAAGAGGCTAATCAAGTTTAGTAAAGATAGTTTGCTCACATCCTCATTATTAGCTACTAGCTAGGTAAGGCTATTGCTTTTAAAATACCTGAAAACACACACTTGAAAGTCTACAGTGAGACTACAATCTTTGAGAAATGACACCATCAGGGCTGCTTTTATAACTAATGCTGTTAGCATGTCCCTTTGACCACATGCTAAAGTTTTTGAGGTAAATTCTGTATTAGTCTCATAGTTTAATCAGCTAGTTCACTACTAGGTTGTGATCACATAGGTTGGTCTCCATTTATTAGTGGTTAAGGCTCTGGTTTACTGATTGGACGGTTGGGGAGTTGAAGACTTGGCCCTTAACCCTTTCTGCTCTTGGAGCACTGTATCATGGCTGACTCTGCACTCTCTCAATAACAAGCAATTGTCAAGTCAACTTAATAACAAGCTGGTTTCAGGTGGGATCGAAAAGTTTTGCACAAGGCTGCTCGCACAGTCACAGTGAGCACAGTGAGTTGCACATTGGGAGCTGTGCAACTGGTGCTATTCAGGCCATGCACTTCTTCCACCAAGCATTCCTCACATGCAAGTTTCTCACCGGAAATTACATGATCTCGCCAGATTTGGCTCCCGTGAACTTCGCTCTCTTCCGAAAGAAGAAGAGCCAACTCAAAAATCGCTGCTTTGACACCGAGATCCAGAGCAAAGCACAGAAGGTGCTTGAAAAGAAGCCATGTCTAGCAGGAGCAGGAACGCCGGGAGCGCTGTATTGCTGTGCAAGGGGACTATTTTGAAGGTGATGGTGTGAAAACGTAGATAAATATAGTACTTTCTTGCAAACAGAGCGAGTCTGGAAACTTTTTTATACCACGCCATATACGTAAAGAAGGAATTCTATTGTTATGTATGTAAATAAGGAGTCAATATCTAAGGAAGGCTCTGTATTAGTAAAGAAATAACGTGGATTTTAGAAAGTCTTGTGGCCAGAGAAACATTTACCGTTTAGTTTGAACTAATTCCATTTTCTGAACCCCAAATTATCTTTAGGGAACACGGTGTGTAGTTTCCTTGAATATGTGGCCACAATGTAAGGCCAAGAATTAACTCCTCAATCTGTTTTTGTGTCGAGAAAGGACTTAACTTGTGTCAACATTTGCAGTTCAAAATGAGAAACATAGAATTCAATTGAATTAGACCAATGTGGTCACAGAAACCCAAACACAGAGATCATTGATTTTTTTGAGGCTGGCTCCAATCTTGGAACAATGCTAAAAAAAATACAGGAGTCACTGACATTGCAACATGGATATACATATCTCTGGCCCTTAAGTGAATTCTGAAAACAAACGCAAACGGCCACAATTAAGTACGATGGTCCGACAAAAAATTTACGCATCAACTCACAGGCTTGAGTTTCACAATTTGTGGTGTGTAAGGTATCTTTTGGCCGCAACATAATAATTTCTGGCCATGGAATACTAGTGTGTGGTTGAAATATTCAAGAATTGTATAATTTTAAGTATTCAATGTACTCAAGCACTCTATTATGGTTACTTTTTATTAACCACCATGTCACTTCAGTGGCTCCAGCTTCATTGGTGCGAGTTAAAGTGTCTTAATTAGGAATGTCAGACCCCTTTAATCCATCAATACACCAGTGGAATACCATATAAAACAATCTTTTTAGCTAACACTGAATTACAGGTGAACAGGTTTGCTTTGTGACCATGTATCCCATTCCTCTCCAGTATATTTTCCACAGTATAGATATAGTACAATTATAGATTTTCATGCCAAAAATACTGTAATGTTAATTTCTCAGGCAATAATTTGATTGCAAAATTTTTTATAAATGAAGTGGTGTGACAGTAACAAAGCAAATGTAAGACGTTACTGTACTTAAGTAGCATGTTTGCGTATCTGTATTTTAATGCAGTTTTTATATTTGATGAGATTTTTACATCGCAAAGTCAAATATCACTACATTTTCGTTAATTTTTAAATCTAGTGACCATCTGTGAGAAACAGTTTCATGCCGAGGAAGAGGCTACAGATGCAATATTTGCTTTGAGATTGTTGATTGAGAAGTGTAGATAAGGTCAGAAGGAATTGCATTGTGTCTTTGTGATTTTAGAGAAAGCGTTCGACAGGGTGCTGAGAGAGGAGTTGTGGTATTGTATGAGAAAGTCAGGTGTGGCATAGAATTATGTAAAGGTGGTGCAGGACATGTATGAGGACAGTGTGACAGCAGTGAAGTGTGCAGTAGGAACAACAGACTGGTTCAAGGTGGAGGTGGGACTGCAGCAAGGTTCGGCTCTAAACCCTTTCCTGTTTGCAGTGGTAATGGACAGGTTGATGGACGAGGTCAGAAAGGAGTCTTCATGGACTATGATATTTACGGATGATATTGTGATTTGTGGTGAGAGTAGGGAGCAGGTTGAGAAGAGTCTGGAGAGGTGGAGGTACACGCTGGAGAGAAGGGGAATGAAAGTCAGTAGGAGTAAGACAGAGTACATGTGTGTGAATGAGAGGGAGGGCAGTGGAGTGGTGCAGTTGCAGGGAGAAGTGGTGGAAAAGGTGTTCAGGTACCTGGGGTCAACAGTGCAAAGTAATGAAGAGTGTGTTAGAGAAGTGAAGAAAAAAGAGTGCAGGCAGGGTGGAGTGGGTGGAAAAGAGTGGCATTAGAGATCTGTGATAGAAGGTTTGAACATGTGCAGAGGAGGAACATGGGGTATATCGATTGGAGAATGCTGAACACCAGGAAGGAGAAAAAGGGGAAGGCCAAGGAGGAGGTTTATGGATGTGGTGAAAAAAGACATGCAGGTAGTTGGTTTAAAAGGAGAAGATGTAGAGGACAGAGGGTGTATGGAGATGGATGATCCGCTGTGGCAACCCCTAAAGGGAGCAGTTGAAAGAAGGAAAAGAAGAAACTGTGAGCAACGGCAACCTAACAATTTCCCTGCGGAATCAATCAAGTTTTCTGATAGACACACTATAGAAGAGGTGCTTTTTACTTATCACATTTAGGGCACGGTGAAATTCTTTCTTTGTGTACCCCAATGTTAGAAAGCTGGGTCATCCATGTTGCAGCACCTCTGGAGCATTGCAGGTTAAGGGCCCAGTAGTGGTAGCATGACAATACTGGGGCTTGAACCCCCAACCTTCTGATTAGTAATCCAGAGCCTTAAATACTGAGGTTGGTGTTATTGCATAACAATTTAAGAGAAATAATTCAGGGTCCTGTTTGGAACATCCATGATACACAATATTGGTTTACCAATAGAAGTTGTTGAAAGTTTTCTTGAGAAGGGGAACAGTGCCTTTTTCATTCATGATGTGTTGTTAAGGGTTTTATCTTAGATTTAGAGGAGGGGCAGATTCGGCAGCTTTGCTTCATTCATATGACTTCATTCATGCGAAATCCAAGCAAATCAAAACTAAGTGGGTTCAAGTTGGCAACGTAAATCCTACGAACACAAAATAAAACAGAACAGCTCATTTATTCCTCTCACCTCATTTCTTTTCCTCCTCCCAGCTATAAAACAATATTGTTTGCTTTCTCAAATTTACCATGCCTTCAAGTTTGGCCAAAGATGTGGCTGGTGGCTCAGGAAATGTTGAGGTTTGGAGAAGAGGAAGTTGTCGTAGACGCCATACATCTGTCGCACCGACTTATTACAATCCTCAGATCTTGGCGGATTGATATCGAGTCTCTCAAGAAGCTCCAACATCTACAGAATGAATACAGTGTTCCATCATGCTGATGAAAATCTGAGAGTGATTGAGAAGACTCTGCAGGGTGAGAGCGTATGCAGATGTTGGCACGTCTTCCTCATGTAGTGTACATTCGCTTCTCTACTACTAGTCATCTTTGTCTTTATTGAAGCCCTTGTAGACTCTGTACTTGTAAAGTTTCCATCCTCTAAGTCCTTCTTCTATTCATGTCCTGGCCAGTATGTGTCCAGACTGGAGGCTCTTGTGGGATTCATAACCATGAGTATGTCTCCGGCTTGTGAGGTTTGAATGAAATGTAACGCCCATTCATCATGCTCATAGAACACCCAAGTGTGCAAATATTCCACACTGGGAATACAGATGGTTATGTTGACTTTTATGCAAAAAAAACAAAAACCCAAACTGAGGCTTTTTTTGGCTGTTATCATCAAATCAAATTGTTAAAGAAAATAATTCTTAACATAATGGTATCAAATGCAGAAAAAATTGCAGTCACATAAGATTTTTTCCTTTTAATTTGAATTTCCTATTGCTGAATCTACAGACCACCAAATCAAATGCTTATCATTTCTAAGTACCATTGGTTGTCAGCCACAAGATATTCTTGGGCTAAATATTTCTAACAATTTATTTTTAAATATTTCTCTGTGGTCTGAGGAAAAGATGACCTGATCAGTTTAATTTCATTCAATCCCAAGCCTCGATAACTCAAAATCAATTAGCCAATATATTGTCAACTTTTATCTTATGTGTTCTGGTGGTGTGAAGTTCAGTAATAGAAAGTTCTACAGCTTTACACATACATTACATAGACACAAATATTGGAATGCCTGACTTTCCCAGCCTCATGTGATTCTTCGACCACAAAGTTGGAGCCAAACAATTGTATAAGATGTGTTTAGATGAATTAGGATAAAATATCGGAGACCCAAAACTGTTCCAGCATGACAATGCCCCTGTGCACAAACCCAGCTCTATGAAGTTATACTTTACACAGGTTGGAGTGGCTCTTGAGTGGCCTGTTATAGAGCTCTGGCTTTAATGGACACCTTTGGGATGAATTGGAATGCTGATTGCACCCCATGCCTCATCACCTCACTTACATCAGTACCTGACTTTACTAACACCCTCATGCTTAAATAAAATCTATACTGGTGGAACATTTTTCCAGAAGAGTGAAAGTTATTATAACAGCATATGGGGATTAAATGTGAAATAGACTGCTTAAAAAAACTGCATGCTAATCTTATGGATAGGTGTCCACAAATTGATTTATATAGTGTACAAATATAATAAATTGGTCATTATGGTGTTCATGAAAGTCAAATCACATCTGGGAATCTAAATTCTAGGAATCCGATGCAAGGGCAATGTTATTATTACCTTAAAGGACAGGAGGACCATGAACAAAAACAATCACCATGGAGGACAAACAGAGACAAGGAATGTTGTGAAAGCTGAGACCTATATATAGTAATTATAAGACAATATAAATAAGGTGACATGGTATCTGATGGGAGCTGTCATCCAGGGCCATTATCCTAAATCCTTAGTTTGTGTTATTCTTCCCATTATTGTCTTTGTATATACTGATTTTCAAACCACTTTACAAGTAATAATCATGAATGCTGGATATTTTAAATTTAAATACTACAATAATAATAAAAAACATAAAAACCTTTACTATTTCTTTTCTGAAATAAAAAAAACATTAGTCATAAACCTGATCCCAGATATTTAGTTGTTCTTTTTATCTCAGTATTAAGTGACATTATCCACCCTAAACATCATTTGACTGCTATCTTATATGACTCTCCTCAAAAACTCCTGCTTCGGATGTATATTTACTACGATTGTAAACTTAAATCTCTCTACAGTTTTTGGCCCTATGGCCACTATGGTCCTTTTCTTGGCATAGAATAGCTTCAAGTATGGATGATGCATGATTACAGGTAATAGCGTTCATTTCCTGAGCTCGGTATTTATTTGGATGTTTGCCGTTTCTGTTTGCACAGGTTTGTAATTGGACTTAATTGGCCAATTTCATTGAAACTGGGGTGTATGATAAGCATTGTATTAACCAGATGGAGTGCTGGCGGCCAGAACATAGAATAATAAGAATAATGCAAAAAAAATCGTAAAAATATAGAAAAATAAATGATTTAGAACAATCTTAAAACAATCATAATAAATATAAATCACAGTATATTGTATCTAGAATGTTGCAATGTATTGCAATGTTTTGTTTTATTACATGTGAACTATGGTTTGGAATTTGTACTACAATAAGGAAAAGAATGTTAGTTTTTTAGAATTTTAATAATAGAGAAACATTTGGCAGACGCTATTTTGCAGAGCGACTTACAACTAAGTGATTGAAGCTTAAGGGTTTTGCTCAAAGACCCAGCAGTGGCATCTTGATAATACTGGGAATTGAACTCATAACCTTCTGATCTAAAGGCCAGTGCCTTAATGACTGAACTACCACCACTATAAAGGACTAGGAGATGGATAGGGGCCATGGTAGCTCAGTGGAAAAGGATCTGAACTGCTGATTGGAAGGTTGAAAAGTGAAAAGTGCCATAAAAAGTATTTTATTTTAAAAGAATGTAACATAGAAGCATTTTCACTTGGATTTTCTCTACACACTCACTCAAAACTTGGCATTCACCCTTTGGGGAAGCCCCTACATGTCAACTCTTTACACAACATGAACTTTTGTCTTCTAAATGCAATGAATTTTAAGTTCTTCCTCCTACATGAAAATGACTTGGTCACATTACCAGTGATGATGTAATTTAATGACACACACAGAAAAAAAAACACAGATGTCAAGTGTCTGTTTGTAAGGACCCACACCCGAAAAAAACAGTTTAATTTTTGTCAATTGTTCATTAAAAATCCACGCAGCTCGCTGTACAAGACGACACGAAACTGAGGTTTACAGTGGTGGAAATGTCGACTAAACCCTGGTACTAAGCGGCCACGGATTTCCTGGCGGCAGCACGTGGCATGAAGCCTAATAGAGACATTGTGGACAGTATTAGCACAGATGGTTGTGAAATATATGCAAATAAGGTGCACTCTGAATCAGGCACCACCTGTCATACACGCATTCACACACACTCATAGTATTCTGCTTGCATTTTGAAAAAAAGAAAAAGGAAAAATCCCTGTCCCTGAATAAGATTTCAGCACTCTGTTACTAATCAGGCAGCGAACCTTAATTAAAGCAAACACATTAATCATCATTTGCTCGGTTTAATAGCCAGGATTAAGGATTTTTTTGTGGATTGGAGAATAAAACTTGTTTTTATTTAAAAATGAAAACAAAAAATGATTTTATATCCTTGTATGATTTTACTGTAATGCCATTCGGATTGAATGATGCCCACTTTGCCTTAATAAACACTTTTGTAATTTTTTTTTTAAACACACACACACACTTGTGAATCTCATGCATGACACCGTTTCTTAAATCTCAGAAGGCACCGTTGTTTTCGCAATGCCACTTAACATGTTAAAATTGCTGTCGGGAAGGGTATGGCAAACAGATGCGTGAAAACATAATATTTACAATATCGCTCCCGAACGACTTTTCGCAGCCAAGTGCATTCAGTGTTTACATAGTAACACCTTTTTTTTTTGTTTTGGAAAAACACTGGCCGGGAGGCCCGGCTTCCCACGCATGCTTGGCATTTTTGCCGAAAATGACCTGTCTCTCATGCCACAGCATAGCATCTGTGGTTAAAGCCCAAACAGAAGGTTTTCAGACTCGAGTAAAGGGTAATTACCCTGTGCAGGGAAAAAAAAAAAAAACACACACACACACACACACACACACACACACACACACACACACACACCCCAGACACTTAAGCCTTAAGCCTCGCGGACAATATTTGTAAGCCCAGATCATGTACACATTCAAAAACACTCAAAGCAGAACATTATCATCCCTTAATCTCTGTATTAAAATCAAATATATTTAAATATTATCAGTATTAGATCTATTAAATGCATGTAAATTTAAGAGCTGTTTTGTTTTATTTTTCAAGATATCTGATCGTGGAGAGGAATTGATCGGGTCGCAGATACACTTACAAGGCCATTAATGAGATTTATGAGAAAAGTTCGGCCTAAACTGATTAAAAAAGCTGTTCAGATTTTTCATGACCATTTATACTTTAGCATTTTCTTTCCTGTAAAATGTGAACAAAAACACACTTTTAAATCCCCACAAATATTGTAACACTTGGAAGAAAATGTACAGAAATGCAGGGGTAATTTTTATGAGATTATATTTAGCAGAAGCATCAATATTAATGTATGCGGGAGGTGCAGTTGTGGCTGCAGTGAAAGGAGATTTGTTGAATTGTGTTTATTGGGTTTCTCGTCCTGTCTGTAATGCAGTCCTGTATTTCTATAGCTGTGAATTAGTGTTAGGATTAAAAGAATTAAGGTGGATTGATTCAGTCGGGACATCATTGAAGGCCAAGGTGTGAAATGGAGGGGCCGTGACTGAGAAAAATATATGGCTGGAAAAATCCAGTGTCCCAATACAGCAATACTTCGTTACCTACTGACTGCGAATCTCATCAAATTCAACTCTCGTCACGTTATAACAACAGAAAAATGTTTCGGCACTCGTCGCGTGCTGGGAACTTGGCAACGACTTTAATGATGAAACTCCCTTGGGAAAACAGATGTATGAAGAGGCTCGTGTTAGCCCGCGAACAGTACCATAGAGTGCCCTCCAAAGCGTTTTCTTTTGTGCTTTCTGTGCATTTTAAGCCTAAATGATGGTCCTAAGTGGTTGAAATGGATTAAGGCATTTTTCTTTATTACTTCTACAGTATAGTACTGCATTTAAAAAACAAACAAAAGGTTTTAATCACTTGCTTGGTTACAGGTGTATAAAATCAAGCACCTGTTCATGCAGACCTCTTTTACAAACATTTGTGAAAGAATGGAGGAGATCAGTACCATGAAATATTATTTCTCTAGTAGCAGCTCATATACAGTGGTTTGTATGGTTTTCACCACAGAATCTAAGACTGATAATACTGTCAATGTAAATAGATAATAATTTTGTTTGGAATCACAAATGCTGAGCTCATAAAACTAACAGCTACTAACCATAAAAACTGTATAAAACTGCAGAAAGAACATTACTTATAATCTTATACTCCAGTACTCATGTTAGTTCTCACTCTCCAGTGTTCTGTATTGTTGGAAAATTTATGATCAAACTCTTGATGTCACCCAGATGAGGATGGGTTCTCCTTTTGAGTCTGGTTCCTCTCAAGGTTTCTTCCTCATAACATCTAAGGGAGATTTTCCTTGCCACAGTCGCCATGGCTGCTCATCAGGGATAAACACACACCATTCACCTTCACTGTTGATTTCTGTAAAGCGGCTTTGAGACAATGTCTGTTGTGAAAAGCGTTATAGAAATAAACTTGACTTCACTTCACTTGAAAACACGTAGTCATGGATACTTTTTGTAACAGGATCTAAGGAGTCTCCAGTGTCAGTGCTTTCCTGACATGAAAGTCACATGATAAGCTGAGAATTAAGAGAAGAATTATTTGACAATATTACAAACTAATAAAGTATCAGCTCACTGGATAAGATGTTGGAATTCTGATCAGAAGGTCATTGATTTAAATCCCAACACCGACAAGCTGCCACTGCTGGTGGTCCTTAACCACCAGTTGCTCAGCTGTATAACTCAGATAACTTTAATTTACTCTGGATAAGGGCATCTGCCAAATGCTGTAAATGTAATAACTTATTTCAAAAAGTGATGTGTTATTAATTAGGAATAAAAAAAAGAACACACGACTAGCCATGATACATAATACACATTAGATCTGAGATCAGAGCATCATTATTCTTCATGTTATCCCATGACCTTATAAAATAAAGTAAAAAGTTCTGTCTCCTATTCGCTCTTAAACCATATAGCTTGCAGTAATACTTCCATAATCACATTGTGAAAAACGTGCATGTTTTTCCATTCGTTTTTATGTTTCCAATTATAGATTGCTAATAAATAAGAGAATGGTGCACAAGGGACAGAAAATGCAGTTTTAACAACTGCATCGGGACGCATCATTGTTAAATAAAGAGCAGAACACAAGGCTAAAAACAAGCACATTCCTTTTACTTTAGGAAAAAAATAAAGCTCTGAGTAGCACTTGCAAGTCACATTATAAAGCAATTAGGATGTAAAAACACGAATTTGCATTATTGACGGAAAGATAAATGCCTCCATTGTGCTGTGGAGAGCCTTCAAACTGCTGGGTTGTAAATGTTCCCGGAGCAGATGTTGCCCTTATTGTGTCTGCTAACAGATTCACTTTTTCACTCAGAAACCTTCAGGAACGTTTATAGCACAGCCATCTTGTATAAGAACGGCACCCTGGAGACCAAACGGCCGAGGAGCGGCTTACGTTCGTAAACTGACGTAATATCAAGCAAACTGTAAAGGAGAAACGTTTGATGAACGGCAAACAGCAGCCTGTTTTTCAGCCTACGGCGCATTTTCTATATGATCCCCTTGCGGTGCAGTAACACACGCGGTGGCGCATGCAGTCGGTCCTGCTGGAAAAATCCTTTACATCATCAGTCTGCTCGCCACATCAGAGCAATCGACTGGTCCAAGTTCTGCGTTTTACCTCGCACACCCTGCCATAAAATGCCGCACCATGACAGAAACATCACAGCTTAGAAGCAAAGCCTGGTGTGACATGCAATAGCCAGGCCTCTTTCCCCCCCCCTAGGTGGTAGCTTGGCTCCATTACCCACAAGCTACGAGTGCGAGCCGAGAAATTGACCACTGATGACTCATCACACTGCACAGAGGACCACTAAATATTGCTGGATTTATTTTAGGTTTTTTGCATTTTGTGCACTTTACTAAAGTATTTAGGTTTTGTTTTTACTTCACTACATTGCAAAGTCAAATACAGTGGTCCCCCGGTTATCGAACGGTTGTCCAAACGAAATTTTGGTCCGGTGAACAAACAAAGTTCCAGTTATCGAACGCCACTCATGCTGCCCAACCCAGCGTGAGGAGAAGGACCTGCTTCCGCCTTCAACCATCTATCGCAACTTAAAGATATTCAGGGACTCCGCTGTACGGACATCTAGAGAAAGTTCCTTCCACCACCTTGGAGCCAGAACATAGAAGAGCCGTGAAGTGACATATTAACGGCATTCTCATTTTTCAAGATTTCTAGTGAAATAAAAATATAACACTAAAAAAGTTGTAAAGTTTTTGCTGCACTGAACAATGAGAGCGACCGAGCAAAACGTCATCAACTAAGTGCTGATGCGGCCCTCGTCCGAAAGCGGGGAACCGGCAGCGTGGGTTTGCTCGTGCCTTTGAAATTTGTTTGCACAATTTTATCCTATTTTGCGAGTAAATTTCAAAGGCATGAGCAAATCCATACTGCCAAGGTCGCTCATATCTACTTTTGCTCGTACTATTAGTTAAAACAGTTCCTAGCTGATCCTGAATCTCTCTTTTGCTAAATCTCACCCATGTTTAGAAGGTGATCAGATATATTTTTTGGCAGAAAGCCTTATGCTAAAGAAATTACATTTATTTGATACACCTGGGAGTTTGGCCCAGCACTGGGAGCTGAACTCACAACCTTCCGATTAGCAAGTCTGAGGTGGTCGCTCATTGGTTAAGGTATTGAACTCTGGATTGGAAAATCCAGCAACACCAAGCTGCCATGGCTGGGCCCTTGAGCAAGGCCCTTAACCCTGAACTGCTTAGTTGTAAGTTTTTCTGAATAGAAATGTGTGAGCAAGGGGTACCAGAGATCAGTCTTAAAAGCTAGGGAACATTCAGGGTTCTTTGTGACCTTGTGGTATGGTGTTGCCAATGCTTAAAGTAATTAGTTATTATTATTAATTATTTATGTCATTATTATTGTTGTATTTGCTTGATGTACTTTAATCACAACACTTTGCTGCATAAACCTAACTTGTGTTTGTTACTTGGATTGTATGTAAAACCTTATACGTGTTATTCTGCTGAAATGCTTGATATGTAGATTATACATGAATACAAATTTTAATTCTATTTATAATTATTTTTTTTTTAACTAATAGATTTAATTAAATTTGTTGTTTAACTTACCAGCTTGAAGGCCTGTTTAATGTAACTCAACAGTGCTGAGTCAGAAAAATGTCCAGTAGCTCCTTTATCTTTGCTACCAATGTTCCAAAGAATGCCGAGACTATCGGATCTTTTTATGCAACCCTGTAGAGTTGCATAAAATATAGAATAGAGCTGAATAGAGTTGGTAATTGAAACACTTTACTTCCCAATGCTTCAGACATGTATTTGCGTGTTGTGTGATTGATTGAACAGAGAGTTTTTATATATTTTTTGAAAATATCAATTCATTTTTTATTTGTAGCACATTTTACAATGACTGTCTCAAAGCAGATTTACAAAGATAAAGAGTTATAAGGTTGTATACAAGAGTGCGTACGTTTATTGTCTTTACTGTAGGTTTGCTCCTTTATATTGTTTATATTTAATGAGCGAGCAAATGGCAAATGTGGCTGACAAACTCCCTGAGATGGCAGGAGGAAAAAAAAAAATCTAAAGGGAACCGGTGCACATCTGGATGGCACAGAATGTTCGTCCATTGTTGAGGTCAGAGGTGGCAAAAGTACACACATCATTTACTTAAGTAGAAGTACAGATACTTATGTTTTAAAAGACTCTGGTAGAAGTGGAAGTACTGACTATACTTTTTTATTTAGGTTAAATTAAAGATTTTTGGGCTCTGACATGTAACTAGTAGAAGTAGCCATTATTACTACATTTCCATTTCCATTTGCGTCCTTTAGCAGACGCTCTTGTCCAGAGCGACGTACAAAAGTGCTCTCCAGCAATGAATAAATCTACACTGGTACGCAAGATTACAAACCTAATATAAATCAGACTATAACTCTTAATTTTTACAAAGCAAACTGGGAAAGTGCAAATTTAAGTGTTTCAGGAAGAGGTAGGTCTTCAATTGTCGCTTGAAGATAATCAGGGACTCTGCTGTACGGACATCTAGGGGAAGTTCATTCCACCACCTCGGTGCCTGAACAGAGAAGAGCTTTAAAGTGTACCTACCTCTCATTCTGAGAAAAGGAGGTACCAGTTGAGCAGTGCTGGAGGATCTCAGATAGCGTGGTGCAGTGTGAGATGTGATGAGGTCACTGAGGTAAAATGGTGCTGGTCCATTTTTGGCCTTGTAGACAAGCATCAGTGTTTTGAATCTGATACGTGCCACTATTGGAAGCCGGTGAAGGGAGCACAGCAATGGGGTGGTGTGGGAGAACTTGGGCAGATTGAACACAAGTCGTGCAGCTGCGTTTTGGATCATTTGCAGTGGACGATTAGCGTTCAGGAGAAGACCTGCCAGTTGAGAGTTGCAGTAGTCAAGTCTCAAAATGACAAGAGAGCTTGTCATAAACAAGTAGTCCCTTTACAGATTCGAATGATGTATTGCTCTTATCTGTACGATCAAAAAGAGTAATTTAAGCTTGTTTCGGCGTTATGAGGAAAAAATGGCAAAAAAGGCCTAAAGGGGTTCATTGTCGGATGTGAGATGGTGAATTTTAGTGCTGATTTGAGCGCATTTATTTTACTGTTTACTAAAACGTATTGTCCGTTGGAGTTTATTTTTTGTTTTTTATATCTGAGTGAATGAACGTGTGTTGCATTTAAGGTTTTAATTTTGCCTCTTTTATTTTTATATATTTTTATTTTTAATAAAAATGGTCAAACTAAAATGCTCACTGCATTAATCACACGTTAATAAAATGAGTGCCTTCGAAATTAATTTGCGTTAACGCGTCATCAGCGCTTAACTTTGACAGCCCTAATTAGTATATTAATACACATGTATTTCAAATTTGGTTACCTAATGAATGTATCCGGGCTGAACATTCACCCTATAAAACACAGGCAGAGAGAAGATGATGATCAGGTGATCAGGAATGTCTCTGTTCTCAGTCATGACTCTGTTCTCAGTCATGACTCCCTCTGTCTCATCCACATTAACCCCAGACTTCTTACTGTCTTTTGCCTGCTCATTGTGAGCTTCGTAAACTAGTCTACATCTGTGGCGTGTGAGAGCCAGAAAATGATACACAAGTGGTAGATTGAAAAAGCAGCACAATGACAGGAAACAAGTTGATGAGATGAAAACGCACGCAACGTTAATGTTAATTCCCATAATGACTCAAATTTTCAAATTATGAACAATTAACACGCATGTATAAAAACAAAACCTAAATGTTGTTCTTAAATTTTACACTTTATTAACTTAGGCATTTTTTGGATGTTACTGATTTCTGTTAACATTAGGTTTTGCAGTGCAGTTTGATCTTCTCAGACTTTTCTTTTCATTAGAATTATGTCCAATATCCTACTGCTTTCCATTTTTTAAGCCCATACTCACAATGCCACTGGTGTGAGCTCATTCTGAAGCCTCTGCCATCCAGATTGTTCCAGCAAGACCACAGCTGCGCAAACAGGCAGCAGGCAGCTTCTCGATGGAATATTTTGGTGTGCCCATATATTTTATGAAACAACAAGCAGAGGTGTGTTGTCGTTTTCAGGCCACTGGGGTCAGGCTTTTTTCGAACCTATTTTGGCACAGAAACACTATGGTTCATGGGGTCTGTGAAATGAGCTCACCTTCACTGCCAACTGGAAATTGTTCACCGATTGACGTAAAAATGACTGTTATTCCTCCTAGTCCTGAGGGAATCCAAACAGTCTATGTCTCCTCAACAAGAAATATGAGGAATACAAATTTGCCAAAATATTCAGGGTTGCTACAATTAGTCTGGAGCGAGAGCCGGAGACACTAGAGGCAAAGTGGGCCAGTCAGAACGTTTAATTAGGGGAAACGAGCCTTCAAGTCACGACAGCCAGACAGTGATTCATGAGAGGAGTAATTACTTCAGGGCAACATCAAATCCCATCCAACAGCACGTCAGTGTCAACCACGACGTATTCCCCTGCTACACTGGGTCACGTCAACCCGATCCTACCTTTAAAGCATTCCTTGGTGATTCCATGACTGTGGTGACTAGAACTTAGAAAACAAAAATACCCAAATATAACACACCACTCGTTTTGTACTAGCATATATGCTAATCACAGGAGAAGATTAAAGGAACAGTCGATAACTTCAACAATGATGGAAATATAATAAATGGATATCTGATATTGTGTCTCACCTATGGCTTCTGTTTTGAGCCAATTTTTCATCATGTCTTCGCAGGAAGATTTTTTCCTCATCAATGTCTGGCTCGCTCATCAGGAATCAAATTATTGGAAAATTAAAATGTTTTAATCTATTTATGTATTTAAAGCTGAAATGCATTGAATTAAGGACATTCTAATGATTTACCGTATTTTCCGGACTATAAGCCGCTACTTTTTTCCTACGCTTTGAACCCCGCGGCTTAAACAAATAAGTGGCAAATTTATGGATTTTTCCTGGGTTTTTCCCAGTTTCACAAACTTCATGCCAAAAAACTGAGGCCCCATAACATTAGACCAATTAAATTCTCGAACGGGTTCAGGTAAACCAATGAAATTCTTCATATTAAATCAGATGCGCTCCCACTGATTCGGGTCGCACCACATCATAAATATGGATGATGTTCCTCTGACGTTCGACCTGCCGCTCATTTGGACTGGCAACAGGAAATGCGAATCATTCGTCGCGCTGAAAACAACTGGGCATGAAAACACACACTTCACCTGTGTTCTGAGCTGCACGTCATCGGGAGAAAAGATTCACCAATGTTGATTTTTAAACGCACGACAATGCCGAAAGATAAACTCCCAAAAAAATAGTTGAGAAAGGAAGGAGGAAGACAGTGAACAATGACTTTCTTGGTAGGCTACTGTTTAGATACAAGCCGTGTAACTGACACTGTCTTTCATTAAAGCCTGTGTAAAGTTCATTAGTTTCAGTGTAGACACCTGCGGCTTATACACAGGTGCGGTGTATTTATGTTCAAAATAAAAATCTTTGTTAAATTCAGTGGGTGCGGCTTGTATTTGAGTGCGCTTAATAGTCCGGAAATTACGGTACTTGGTTAGTACTGTGGATAACAAGGTTATATGGTTTGAAAAATTTGCCATTAATATTAAAGAAAAAAAGAAACACACATGAAGTAGGTTGTTTCTGCTTCCAATGATTGAGGTGATAAACCTTGTTGACACATTTTAGTTGGAGGACCTTAGGTGGAAGCAGAAAGATGTTCTGGACTAGCTAGCTATTAGGTTTTGTTTTTAAACAGTGTCTGGTCAAAATCTGATTAGATCTGACAATCTAAGTTCACTTACTGTCCAATACCGTGAATGTTGTTTGAAAAATAATCCAAATCGTTAGCGAGCAGTAAGCTAAGTGATATGCTAATAATTTAGCGTTGCATGAGAAATCAATTCACTTGTAAACACAATTTCCGTTTAGGTGGGCATGCAGGAATCTTTAAACACGCAACCAAACCATAAACCATCAACAATCTCCAAAACTGCATCTACGGTGGAGCTCGTGTAGGACCATAGATCCTCATTGTCCTTGGTTCTTTCTGTCGAGGTTTTAGCTACGCTGTTTCTTATCTGTGGAACTTCCATGACAATCGGGACAGTGACTGTCTCTACTTTCAAATTTCGTTTGAAAACGCATCTTTTCAGACAGTCAAATCAGTGATACTGAATACATACTTCTAATTGTTGTTGTTAATTGTTTTAGGTGTTTGAATTGTATGTTAAATGTCCTTGAGTGTCATGTAAACTGACCATAAATAAAACATATTATTATTATTATATTTAAAAGTTTCTTTAACTTTGCCTTATACAACATGTGCGTAAGCATTTTTGAGGATCGTTTTGTCCAGCCTGCTTGTTTTATTGCGTTTAACCACAGCTGTCGTACTGCTTTCGTATGGCAGCGGCGATACAATTGGGATGTTATTTCATATTGGATGCTGTACTTTGTCGATTCTGACACCCAGCAACACAACAAGATGACATTTGCCTTCCTTAGGTAGCTGTATAGTGCTGGTTTGTGTTGGCCACCTCCAGTTTTTTCTTTAATTTTGCCTTTCAATTCATTGGAAATATATTTAGTACCAAATACTACCACAGCTTGATTTATATTTTATAAGAGTGAACGTATTTAGATGGATTGGATGATGGTTGGAGTGACTTTTGCTAAATTGTTTTTTGCTCCATGTTTTATAACCTGTTATAGATAATTATTAAAAAAAAAAAACTTTTTAAGAAGAAATTGGTCAAACGGATCCAAACATTAGGATTTTTGAAGAATATATCGCATGTACCCATCCTCAGTAGAAAATGCAGTAAAATGACTGGTTCCTGAAATCTAAAACAAAATCAAAAATACAAAAAAATCAATCAAATAGAATTTGCAAAATAATAAAAATACAATTTGATGAAATAAAAAAAAATATATATACAATTTGCAATAAAACGACCTTATAAAAACTGCATCCAAAATGTTGCCTCCTTCTATTAACATTTGATCTTAAATACATGATATGAAGACAATTAAAAGCCAAACGTATGGAAAGAGTATGATTTTTTTCGTCTCCAGCACAATGAGTTTAAACCTCTATAAAGCGCTCACATTGCGGCCGTGTTCTAAAACCGTTCATGCAAGGGCCCACTTGAATTTGTCACACCGTCTTTTTAGATCGCTCGAAACATCTGTCACCATACATACAGATGTGCGTGAATGTTTCTAACATGTAGGATGAAAAAAGCTAAATAATAACAGTCTTAAAACAACAGTTACGAAAAAATGCGCCGCCTCATTGTCTTGCTTTAAATGTTTTCATTTGGGTTTTTTTTTTTTTTTCTTTCGCGGCCTGAGAGACGAGCGCACACCCAAACAGCCTTTAAGCAATTTAAATGCCATCCGCCGTCACCGTGACGCTCGTATAAACTCTGCAATTAAGTGCATGCCTGGCGCTGAATTTGACTTCACATCCTTCCAGCTTTCCAACGGTCACAAAACCAATAAGAAAAACAAGCAGGCATGGCATCGGGAGGGTGACGCAGTGCCACGTCTGCGCAGCTCGGAGTTATTGATATGTCATTAGCGGACGCTTTTCGCTAATGGCTGACAGGCCGCAGGAACGTGTCGCCGCGCTAATGAAAAATGACAATCGTCCGCGTGGCCTCTGATTGATTGCGGAACGCAAGTCGTGTCTGTAGAGCAGCAGCGGAGTGAAAAAGTGCGCCATCGAGATGAATGAGCTGTCAGGACTAGATCACGCCCGCACGTGTTTTTCTCTCTTTACAGTAGGGTTGAAAAGTGCATGAGCGCATTGTTTCCACTGTTTTTTAGCCTAATGTCAAAAACGAGCTGGATTTGGGTCTCGAAACAGCAAGCCGTCATTTTCTAAGTAGCAAACCTACATGAACATTAACGTTCTCGGTGCAATGATGTGGTCATACTGGCATGTCCTTACAAGATTGTATAGGATGACCCAAACCCGTTCCAGCATGACAATGTCCCTGTGTGCATTAAGATATGGTTTGGAGTAGGATTTCTTCTGCTATTGAGCTCTGATCTTAACCCTATTGAAAACCTTTGGGATGATGTGGATTGGCACCTCCTCACATCACCTACATCATCACCTGACTTTACTAATTTCTCCACAGGAACACTCCAAAATCTGGTGGAACATCTTGTCGGGAGAGTGGAGAGTGTTAATAACAGGAAAGGGGACTAAATGTGGAATAGGATGTTCAGAAAGCACATACAAATCTTGTTTTCCTTTTTAAAAGCTTTGCTAAACAAAGGAACCCACCCCAGAAAATCATATTTTATTTAAAGAAAATCATAAAAAGCTCAGAAGCTTTGTCTTCCAAATGAATTGTTTCATCTGGTTGTTCCTGAGAATTTCTTGATTCTTCTGGACTTTTTACTTGTTGCACACTTTATTTTGTTGAGTAACGGACACTAAATTATGAATTAATTAATTAAAAATCTATTTATAATATAATTAACTTTTTTTTTTTTAAACACATTTTGGAAAAGCCCCTTTTGTAGTAAAAAATTCAGGATACATTTGAGTTTAATGAAAAAAAAAAGCAAAACAATTATCTATAAGCAAATTTATTTATAACAGTCCCAAATTTAAAAAAAATTATGAATAAATAATCAAAAAAAAATACTTAATTTTTTACTACATATTCATGTACTTTTTCATGTACTACAAAGAACAAATGAAACATCTGGATGTATTATTGCATTATATACAGTGTTTATAGTGTTATATAGTAATTGACAATTAAAACTTAGAAATAAGAATAAAAAATTATTCCCATTTGTTTAACTTATTTTTTTATTTAAAAAAAACCTCCTTGTATAAAAAAAAAACAAACAATAGATTTGACTTTATTGAAAAATTTATAAAGAAAAAGCACAGACCGAAAAAAAAAAAAAAAATATTTAAAAAAAACCTCCTTGTATAAAAAAAAAACAAACAATAGATTTGACTTTTTTGAAAAATTTAAAAAAAAAAAGAACAGACCAAAAAAAAAAAAAAAAAAAAAAAATCAACTCGAATGTACTTTTATGTACTATAAAGATAAAATAAAACAACTAAATATAATATTGGATATATACAGTATATATATACACACAGTATATATCAGTAATCAGGTGATCAGAAAAAGACGTTTTGTAAGAAGGTAAAAAAACCCAGCATTGTGGATGTGAAACGTGAAGAAGTTGCACATTTCTTCCTGTAAACACTGGCATCAGACTGACCCTGTGAAGCAGCTCTGGAAATATTGGATCGCAGCCTACAATCTGACCGGAGGAGGCAAACGGGAGGGAAAAACCCTGCTGATTTATTGCAGAACTTTAATTGGGTTGTAAAAGCAAATCCTGATCTTTTTTTTTCAGGAATGTCAAGATGAGATTCCTGCCTTGCTGTTTACACAAGGAACCCGACAGTCAAGGACACGGAGAGTGTGTGTATGTGTGTGTTTTTGTGGGGGTTGCTGCATAAATTTGTGTTTTGCGGATGTGTAAGAGACAGATAGAAAGAAAGAAAGAAAGAAAGAAAGAAAGAAAGAAAGAAAGAAAGAAAGAAAGAAAGAAAGAAAGAGAAAGAAAGAAAGAGTGAGGTGAAGGCAGTTCTGGATTTTACCCTGATTAAAGAACTATGCGGTGTGATGTGGTGTTAGCTGCTAGCTGGAATCATCACGCTGAGTGCTATGCATTAATGTTTTTAAGCATTCTCCATGATGGTGCAATGAGACATTGGTTTACTCATGAGTCATAAAGCATGAATTAAAACTGAGGCAATTAGAGCCTTGATTATGAGCAACCAGTACAGGCAATGGTTCGGGTCAAGGGCCAGTACACAGTATTTTTCACAGCATTAGCTATGAGAGTATGAGTGTATACATAATGGTGGCGTGGCATCAGTGGAAAATCTCACCAAAGAAATCTCAGGTAGGAGTGGAGACTTCCGTAATACACACTACTCAAGGATCTGAGAACATCTATATCTACGTCTGCCAGCCGTCGATCATCCAGTTAGTGGAGATTATAGTGGAGTAGTTACCACATGATTGTCCCTAACAGATGGAAACAAAAACAGAAAACGTTACCAAGTGCAATCTCGCTTAATGATAAGTAGTTATAGAAATTTAGTGTCATTTTGTAAAAGAGAGGAAGAGAGAGAGAGAAAGAGAGAAAGAGAGAAAGAGAGAAAAGGCAAGGCAGATATGAGTGTTTCTGCAATCAAAGCAATGATTGGGATTTGTGCAGTGTAAGCACCAAGGGTGAATAGAGAGAGCACAAGTGATGGTGAGAGAGAGAGAGAGAGAGAGAGAGAGAGAGAGAAAAAAAGAAAGAAAGTAATGTCTAAAGCATGCTCACAAAGTCACCAGATGTTGCCATCGATCCTTTTCATATGAATTGACTCATCATTGTCATTTGCACATCAATAAATGTCAGTTATTGGTCACAGCACAACAAGCTATCACTTACTGTAGATATTTACAAAACAGCTTAAATGCCCCCAAAAGGTGGTCAGTGATTGGTTATGAGCAACAATGGTGATCACCGGTAGCTCAGTGGTTAAGGCTCTGGATTCTTGATCAGAAGGTCAGGGGTTTTGGGGCTTAACCCTCGCTGCACTAGGGACGCTAGTCTCTGCGCTCTGAAGCTAGCTTCCCAACATCGCTCGGATATGCGAAAAAATAATTTCACTGTGCTGTAAAGTACATGTGACAAATATAAAGCACTTTTCTTTCTTTACTTATCGGTCATTGGAAACAGTGGTGATCATTATTGGTGTTTGGTGATTAGGGCATTAGGGATTAATTGGTTGGAATGAGGGAATTCAGTGACTGGTCATTGGCAACAGTAGTGATCTATGGGCGCAATAGTGATCAGTAAATGGTTATTAGTAATGATGGGTTTATTGGTTGGTGGGAATAATGGTGATTTCTGATTGGTCAGTGGGAACAATGGCGATTGTTCCTAGAGAACAGTGAAGTGGTATATTAGTATTTATTGATTTGTTGGTAAAAACAAAAGCAATCAGTAATTGGTCATTGGCAACAATTGTGATCATTGGGAACAATAATGATCACTGATTGGTCACTGGCGAAAAAGGTGATTAGTCTATGGTTGGTGGTGGTGGGGGGGAGATTGTGATTTATGATTGGACAATTGGAACAATATTAATTGAACAGGTAAGTGATAAATGATTGGTTGATGAAAAGAAAAGCAGTTAGTAACTGGTCAGTAGCTACAATAGTGATAAAAATAGTGATTAGTGACTGAATATTGGGAGTAATGGTGAATAATGATTGGTTAAAGGGAAGATTGTTCATAAGGAATAATGAGGTTGGATTTCTGATCGGAAGGTAAGAAGTTGATTGTTGGTGGGCCCCTGAGCAGGTCCCTTAACCCCTTAAGTGCTCAGTTGTAATGAGATCATTGTCAGTTGTTCTATAAGGTTCAAAATGTAAATGTAATTAGCAGTCAGGTATTGGGGACACTAGAGTCTTCCTGAATCAGGCTTTACACATCGAGTGAGTTTGAGAGTGTTGGATGACTGCTAACGTCTGCCGAAAGTTGCTAGGTTCTTCACGAGTCTCTTTAAAACAACCGGAAGGGTCTAAGTTGGTGACACTGGTGGGAAAATGGAAGAAAGCTGGGATTTTCTCTTTTATCGTGTACATGTTATGCAATCCCAAATGATCACAATGCTCTCACCAAAATAACACCACTATTAGTTGATTATAATAAATGTGGATTATAGCTATGGAAAAACACCATTTAAAATTCATGAACTGGTGCCAGATTTAAATACTTTAACTGCTACAGCATGACTGGCCAGAGAACCCAAACAACACAACACGATGAATCTGAACAATTACTTTTCGATAACAGCTCTTTTAAAAATAAGTGATGTAATCTAAAAAAACTACTCAGGGAACACAGCAATGGGCTCCAAAACAACATTAACGTCTGTACTATTTATGGTGAACTCCTGAACTCTCGTTATCCCCATCTCAATGAAATGCAACTCTCTGTTTTTGATCATTTACGTCC
>MU591762.1:3628760-3641023 GCA_024362625.1 Silurus asotus
CAGTCTGTCATTTTTAACACTGAAGCTTTGCACTCTGACAGAGTTTGAACTTAACACTTATCCCCTTCAATACAGCTGTAGAGAAAGTTCCAGCAACAGCGATGTATATTGTGCGCTCACATCCCATGCTAGCTTGAGCTGGTACATTAATACCGCTCATTAGACATATGCGCTTCAACTGGTGTTTTTTCCTCACAAAAAAATTTAATGTTATACTGCAAATCCCAATCAGATTAACATGATATACCTCAGGTTTTACACTGAAAGCACAGCAGACACACTGCAGGACGATATATAAGTACAATTCGCAGAATTTAAAGAGCATCAAGTGCATACATTTTCAACCCCCAGAAAGAAATAAGCAAAACATTATACAGTATTTTATAGTAACAATGCAAATATAATATATATATATATATACACACCTTAAAAATAGTTCCCTTATACAGCAAACTGGCAGTAAAAGGGTTTTGGAATATGTCTTGTAAGTCTTTTTTTTTTTTTTTTACCGTGTTAGGCAACTTCTGCTATTCATACTTGTTTTTGACATTGGTGTCAAAATGGCAAACTTTGAGCTGGATCTTTATTCTTGGAAAGAGGGGGAAAGTCTGCAGGAGACAAATCGGGCAAGTAGGAAGTGAGAAATGATGCATATTATTATAATTAATTTACAATTATATAAGTATAACAATAAAAGTGCACTTTCTCTCTCTTTCTAAAGATTATTCTTCTTATCTTAAAATGTTATACATATATATATATATATATATATATATATATATATATATATATATATATAGAGAGAGAGAGAGAGAGAGAGAGAGAGAGAGAGAGAGAGAGAGAGAAAAAGCTCTAGCCATCATATTAAAAGAAACAAATGAATTCCTCACTCACTTTAATAACCAGGACTGTATATACAGTCCATTTCTTTATACATCAGAACAACATAATGCTTTGGGTTAATGCTGCACACTCACTCCAAAAACCCATGTTCTGAATGTTTTGTGTACATGCACATGCACACTCATGTACTAGCACTAGTAAGATAGCACTGAGGCCACTTTCATCTACACACCAAACACAGCTAAATGACTGGGGTAAGCTTTTGAACTGCTTGCTGCTTTCTGAAAACAGCTGTGGTGGTGCTGCTATTGTTTTGGCAGGGTTTAATTTGCCGTATCGCAGCCCGTGTAAAGCCGCCGCTCGAAAAATCTTTTCGCTTTTAATTGAAATCTTCTTCATAGGTCTTGAAAGGGTTATGAAAAAAAATACAGAAGTAAATTGTTTTCAGTATTTAAATAAAAAAAAAATTTTTAAAGTCTTGCTAGTATTCAGAAATAAATCCATTAAATGATGTATTTATGATGTGCCTACGCCTGGCAAGGTTCACTTACAGAATAATATTGATTATTAAAACTGGGTCTACAATGCGATCATTCAGCGTGTAATACTTGTAATCCGCGTCTGCCAACAATTCAAGCTTGTGTTAATTGTCTTAACTCCCCCGTCACTGTTTACCCAGGCTCGGATGACTGTCTACATCGAGCGCCACCCAAATAAAGCCTGAATGAGCCATTCCCACCATACACTCCAAGTCCAATAAAAAGCTTTTAATAAACTGAGGTGCTGAACCCACACTAGCAGGCCGCTTTCTTATCATCGCCTGTTTTATGGTTGAGTCAGGCAGGTCTGAATCGATTCCCTTCACCCAGCCAGAACCCGGAGCTCCGATATAACACGTCTTCTGTTCTCAAACGAGCCAGGCATTATAGCAGGCTGTATATTTCCAGACAGGACCCTAAAGTTACCGACCCTAACCAGCCAATACGTAGGGAGATGGAATGCATATCGTGGAGCCTAGCAGAATGCACACTCATGCTATGTGGTGTACGAGTGCAATACATAGTACCATATTAAGTAATGTATTATTATATACCATTCAACATTTGATATGAGCAAAGTGCATAAAATCTTGTGCTATTGTATAGTTGTATAGGTTGGAGTACAAAAAGTAAAAAACACTACAATACACAGAATATACACTGAAGTTATATAATATAGTGGAACCTCGATACTCGTGAACTTGACACCCTCGATAGTTGGTGACTTTTTTATTTGGAACCGGACTGAGATTTAAAATTTCATTTAAAAATAAATAAATAAATAAATAAAAAAGTTTGTACTAATAAATGACATAAAAATGTTTGGAAAACGATTTTATTATTGTATTATTCATTTAAAGTAGTAAAGAAAACATTTCTGACAATTCACAATTTTTGTTAACACTACAGAACATGAAACAGGAACCTTCAAAAGAAGAGTCGAAACCTGGCGATTTTTTACTCACAAGGGGTCATAGAACGTAACCCCACGAGTATCGAGGTTGCTCTGTATACTATAGAGAATATTGACAGACTCGCAACCTGCATCTGTAGCAAACTGCAAAAACTCGATATATTCGTGTGGATCAAATATCTGTTTTTTGATTTTTTATTTTTTTTATTGACATAGCAAAAGAAAATGATTTGGACATTTACAAGATGGACTTTTTGAGAAAAGCAGGACATCGTGAGGAAAGGTCGGCCCACACGTTTCAAAACAGTTGTGAAGCTTTTTCATTAATTATTTATACTTTGTGTTTTCTTCCTCGTAGACTTATATAAGTATGTAGTGCTGAAAAATAAAGTAAAGAAAAAAATTGGATATATTTAATAATATGGTATGTGTGTGTGTGTGTGTGTGTGTGTGTGTGTGTGTGTGTTTTGAAACCAGCAGAAAGGTTTGGTTCTTGTTTAAAGCAAGATTTACAGTCATTACACCATCTTATAAGCAGAACAACAGCACAATCTCTGCTATGGCAGGAATGCTTTTTATCAAGACTTTAACTTGACATTTTAATTATCTGGTCTTTCTCTTTTTCTCTTGCACACACACACACACACACACACACACACACATACACACAACCTCTTTTGATTATTCTCCAATTACACTGCTCCAAATCGTATAAACACCTTTCTTAGCCTAAAATAATCATGTGCAATGGAGGATAAAAGACAGAGAAAAAGCATTAGCTACTTACCCCCCTGATATTGCACAAAGTGAGCAATAACAGACAACACCTGCAATGTTCTACCTTCTAAAATGACCTGATTTGAACTAAAAAAAAAAAAAAAAAAATTTTTTAAGAAAAAAAATCTTTTTTTTTCACATTTTTAAGCAATAGAATCTATTTTTCTCTAATCAGATTATAGCCTACTTACTAGTATTTATCATATTATATTATTGCAGTTGTCAAATCTATTAACATTTTCTTAGTGACAAATTACCTAGGGATATTCTCTGTAACACGAGAAGCTGCATTTTTAATTATTAACTTAATGTCATATATCATTTATGCCTATTTAGTCTAGTTTGTTGTTCTCTACTATTCAATACTGTAAAAATGAGCACTATGGTTGGTTTTAAATGCTTGTATGTCACATAAACGACACTTTTTTCGTATATATCCTGGTCAAGACGAGTCCTCAAAGATCCTTTTCCATGATTGCAGTGTGGTTTCTCTTTAAACCTGAAGATCACCAGGTTCACAGAAGAAGCTCTCGCTCTCAAGATTGCTTGCACCCAGAGATGTCGGAGCGCTTGTGTAAAGGTTGTGTTGGTTTCAGGAATGGTGATAATGTTGTTATAGCCTAGCTGGATCACGAGAAGCCTGGGGAGGTCTCTGACCCTGTCACAGCAACCATTAAACTGACTGCTGTTTTGCCATTTAGACCTTCAGAGTCCCAAAGTCAAAGTTGTCAAAACATGGGGTAGGAAAGGAAAAAGCCTGGAATCCAAACTGAATAAGGAAGTTGACTATAAAATACAAGAATTCCTTATGTGGTGGACCCTTATTTTGGATGCAATTATCTTGTTACCTTGAGAAGAAAAAAGATCGGCCACATGAAAAAATTGTTATCCAATTGGGCATTTAATGATGAGTGTGCGATTTCTTGGCGCTCCAAACGATCTCTCAAAGTAGTTTAACTTACACTAGCGTCCCGGATTTGCAGACTACTATAAGATGACGAATAACGAAATGATCCCGAGAAACACTTCCGCTTTTGTAAGCAGATTTAAGAGCCACTAGATAGTGTTTACTCTGTTAGTGGGCAGCATTTATCAACCCTCACAAATCAGATCATCTCCAGCGCCCTATTGCCTGAAGCCATGTAACTGTTGACGTTCCATCAAAAAAACACAACCATTTCTAAAGGGCGCCAAGGTGTTTCGTCAGCCATGACATCAGTTAGCTCCAAGCACAGTTTTTCCACTCTGAGAGAAAGAGATGACAACGACGTCCCACATCTACTCTCCAGGATGTAACGCAGACTCTTCACGACATCTCTCGACGAAACCCAGAGGCCTGAGTGTGACTTCATACGCTGGACTTGGGTTCAAAAGTGCAGTACCACAAACCCGCTTTGACTTCTTGGACAAGAGGGAAAATTGTTGACTGGATCTACGGAGAACCTTAGGAGAACCTTGTTTTTAGAATGATTAACCTTTTGCATGTTATAAATAAAAGATGCAGTGTGCAAATACAATATGTATATATAATATACCTTCAATTGACTAGAAGAAAAGAAACAAAAGATAATAGCAGGAGAAAAGAAGTAAGTGGTATATAAGTAGTCTTAAGTAGCATATAATTGTAGGTTTTATCCACTGCCTTTGTAGGGCTCTCCAAGTCCTTATGGTTCTATAATCCCTTATAAAAGTTGGAGCTGTAAATCATACAAAGTGTGTGTGTCTGTGTAGGTGTGTGTGTGTGTGTAAGAGAGAATATAAAGACCTCTATGGTATGGGTCTCCTACCATTTGTACACCATGGACCACATGTCATGGTTTCAGTATGGAGAATTGTACGGTAATTTCTTAATAATCTAACAAAAAGTGTATCATTGAGCAAAACAGAAATGCAGCTTTGGCACCAATTACAGCCACAAGTCTTTTTGAGTTTAATGCTACAAGCTTGGAACATATATTTTTGGGCAGTTTTTCCCATTCTTCTCTGCAGAACCTCTCAAGCTTCATCAGGTTGGATGGGGAGCTTTAGTGCACAGCAATTTTCAGATTTTCAGATTTCTTCAGAGATGTTCAATAGGGTTCAAGTCTGGGCTCTGGCTGAGCCACTCAAGGAAATTCACAGAACTGTCCAGTAGCTACTCCTTTGTTATCTAGGCTGTGTGTTTAGGGGTGTTGAGTCTGAGGTCTGGAGCGCTCTGAAGCAGGTTTTCACTAAGGATGTCTTTGTACATTGCTGCATTCATCTTTTCATTTATCCTGACTAGTCTTCCAGTTTCTGCTGCTAAAAAACATCCCCACAGCATGATGCTGCCACCACCATGCTTCACTGTAGGGATGGTATTGGCCAGGTGATGAGTGGTGTCTGGTTGCCTCCAGACATGACACTTGGCATTCAGGCCAAACAGTTTAATCTTTGTTTCTCATGGTCTAAAAGTCTTTCAGGTGGCTTTTGGCGAACTCCAGGTGGGCAGTCATATGCCGTTTATTGAGAAATGGCTTCCGTCTGTCCACTCTACCATATAGACCTGATTGGTGGAGTGCTGCAGAGATTATTGTTTTTCTGAAAGTTTCTCCTTTCTAAACAAAAAAAAATCACTTGAGTTCTTTCAGAGTGACCATCGGGTTCTTGGCCACCTTCCTGACTAAGGCCCTTCTTCTCCGATTGCTCAGTTTGGCCAGGCAGCTCATTCTAGGAAAAGTCATGGTCGTTCCAAACTTCTTCTTTTTATGGATGATGGAGGCCAATGTGCTCATTGGGACCTTTTAAGTTGCAGAGATTTTTCTGTACCCTTCCACAGATCTGTGCCTCGATACAATCCTGTTTGGGAGGTCTACAGACAATTCCTTTGACTTCATGGCTTGGTTTGTGCTCTGACACACACTGTTAACTGTGGGACCTCATATAGACATGTGTGTGTGCCTTTCAAAATCATGTCCAATCAACTGAATTTACCACAGGTGGACTCCTATCAAGTTGTAGAAACATCTCAAGGATGATCAGTGGAAACAGGATGCACAGGAGCTCAATTTTGAGTGTCATGGCAAAGGCTGTTAATCCTTCTGTACATAATGTATTTTTAAAGTTATCAAAATCAAAGCAAGATGAAAATTAAGACAAATGAAGACAAAGCCAAAATATTTTAGGGCCTTGGCGGAAGTACTGGCGACGTCGGAGACGTCGATCGCGCCGGTGTTGATCTGCTTCAGGGTCAATTTCTTTGATCGTCATCCTCATAGTCTCTTGAGAAACAACATCTCTTCGAATAACACACAGATGTAACCATCATTATCTTTGAAGTTGACCAGTATTTCAGACTGCACTAAAGAGTAATTCCACAATGTCTGTCAGATTTTTCTTCTGAATAAATAATGTAGAAAAATAATATGTTTCTAACAGAACTGCTGCGGTGTCTGTTTACCTAATGTAGGATTTAACCAAATCCTCCACATCCGTTTTTGCAAAAGTTTTTCTCGCAAATTTCTTGCGATTTTTTATGGAATTCTACTGCTTTAATCTCCTATTGCTACTACTATTTTTTTACCTTGAATTACTTTTTACGTCACTAAAACACCTTAGTAGAAGTCGACACCTGAACATGAGTAAATAATTTCCATCTTGCTAACAAATTCCTTCATTCATTCATCTTCAGTAACTACTTTTATCACTTTGCATGGTCAGGGTCACTAAAGATTCCCAGTCTGTCTCGGGAACACGAAACGGGAGCTCACCCCGTATGTGAGACCAATACATCTATATGTTTCCCGGTAGTTTTTTTGGTTTTCCATGTACCTGCTGCCACACTCTATTTACACACATTAAGCAATGTAACAGATGATAAATATCTTGTTAAATGAAATTGCTAGTACACTCAGATTTTCCAAACTTTCTGTACGTCGGTTAGGGAAGAAAAAAAAAAAAGAAGCAAAGGACGAAAAGCAGCGCAGCAGCTGCGTCCAGTCTGGTCCTGAAAAAACATATGAGCACATTCAAGTGACTGCAATGACAGTTTCTGAGACAGGTTTTGCATGCATGATATGTGTGTGTGTTGGATATGTACAGGTGAGGGTTACACAACGCCATTTTCCCAAAACCCACCCAGATTTTCCGAGCTCGAACAACTAGGTTTTTTGTGTTGGAGCCCTGAGTCCTGAAACGTGTTAAAACGTCACTGACCCTAAACTGCATATTTATGTCATGCTAACTGTGAGGCTCATTGTGAGCAGGCAGGCCTGACTCAGACACACAGACTGCGGCAGCTTGAGATAAGCGCTACGGCATAAACGCTTGCCAGAGAGCCGCCTTTTGATTGATGTGGCTCCGGAATTATGACGCCTGTGTGGGGTAATATTTTCGGAGAGGGAGCTCGTAAAAGCCGGGATCTAAATTAGCTGGGTTCAGTCGTGCCCACTGCGGTGTTCCCTGGATCGCTCTTAGATTGAAGAGGCTAGGAAATGATTATGTGTGGAGGTTGGGTGGAAAAACTATTCCTGCATTGTGTGTGTTTTTCAATTTCTTTTTTTTTTCTCAAAACGCAAGAATAAATTCAATAGCGAATTAATATCCAAATTGCTGATTCTCCAAGAATTAGTGTTTCTCAGAAGCGTCTGTTTCTCAGCATGTTCAAAAACATTGTGTGTGTGTGTGTGTGTGTGTGTGTGAGGGAGAGAAGGAAAGAGAGAGAGACAGAGCTCTCCCTGCTTTTCTCATTAACAGATAGGAGGAATGACTGGAGATGCACTTTATCATCTAACAGCTTGACTGGAAGCGACACACTATCTTTCTGTTTGGATGGATGGATGCGGTCTAAAGTGCGAGAGGAATGTTCCATGTTCACCGTTCACATTCGTAATTGTTCGGTTCACTGCCAGATGCTTTTCATCAAGAGAAAACGTATTGTGAACTAAGAGTACAAATCATGGTATGTGTCTCTCTCTCTCTCTCTCTCTCTCTCTCTCTCTCTCTATCTATACTGTATGAGTCACTATATGGACAAAAGATTTTAAACACCTGACCATCTTGTTCCACATTTAGCTCCCATTTGCTGTTATAATAACCTCCACTCTTCTTGGAAGATGTTTCTCCAGATTCTGGAGTGTGCTTGTGCAGATTTGTGGTCATTCAGCCACAAGGGCCTGTGGTCTTGCTGGAAGATGTTTTGATCTCTAAGTTCAAAATAAATGGAAATGTTCATGCTTCTTCATCCAAATGTGTGCTTCTAATTTTGTGGTAATGGATTGGGGAAGAACCACATATGGCTGAAAAAGACAAGCGTCCCAATACTTTTATCCTTATAGTGTATAGTTGCAGGTCATTCTATTTATAGTAACTACTTACACAAGGATGTCTGGTGTTGATCGTGATAAACAACAACAACAACAAAATCACTGGTATGGTGAAGTTTCCTCCAGTATGAAAATGAATTGAGGTTTCAACACCTTGGCATCGATCTTAGCAAATCACTTTACAGCCCTAGCTAGCAGGACATCAGGGCCAGCAAGGTCTTTTCTGTCGGCCTAAATTGTATCAATTCTACAGATATACAATTTTGTATATTTATCTACATTTTTATGTATGAAATTATTTCCAATAGTGATTCACATTTCCTGTAGACAGTCCGAGTGAGCGGCAGGTCAAACGTCAGTGGAACATCATCCATATTTATGATGTGGTGCGGCCCGATTCAGTGGGAGCGCATCTGATTTAATATAAAGAGTTTCATTGGTTCACCTGAACCCGTTCTGCAATTTCATTGGTCTAATGTTATGGGGCTCATTTTTTTGTCTTGAAGTTTGTGAAACCGTTGAAACACCCAGGAAAAATCCATAAATTAGCCGCTTCATTGTTTAAGCTGCGGGGGTCCCCTGGTGGTCTAGTGGTTAAGATGCAGCGCCCCCACGCTGCGACCCGGGTTTGATTCCCGGTCAGGGAACCATCCCCAGCCACTCTTAGCGCCGGTCCCAAGCCCGGATAAATTGGGGAGGATTGCGTTAGGAAGGGCATCCAGCGTAAAAACATGTGCCAAATCAAACGTGCGGAGGATCCGCTGTGGCGACCCCTAACGGGAGAAGCCGAAAGAAAGAGATTGTTTAAGCTGCGGGGTTATAGAGTGGGGAAACTGGGAAAATATGGTATATACCTGCCATTCTATTTTTCCCATTGTTTGCTGTTTCACTTTTCATCTCTGTTTGTATCATTTTTTTATTCATTGGATTTGCCTTGTTTACATTATATGCACCTTGTCACTTTGCATGTTTTTGGATTCCCTGCATTTGCATTCATCTTGACCCACCTGCTGCACCACTACTGAACACTAAGTAAATGCATCTACTTCACTAAACACACTTAGTGTTACTTTACACACACATGTGAACATGTGAAGCATGTTTAGTTCCTAATTTTTTTCCTGCACAAGTCTAAGGCCGAATCCAATCCACACCCCTGGGTGTTGAAGAGGTGAATGGTGATTCAACACCCAGAAGTACTATAACTACAAAAATCATTTAAAGAGTTCAGCATATGGGGAAAATGTGTGTGTGATTTGCAGTGTGTGTGTCACTGAGATGTACAGAGGGCCTGAGAAATGTCAGCTTACCTAACTGCTCAGCCAGATGTGCAGTTGTGAAGGGAACACATCGGTTTTTGTCTTAGACCCACCATCCATGGAGGCTTCTAACCAGAAGGTTGTGTGCATGTGTGTGTGGGTGCATGTGTGTGTGTATGTCTGTCTGTCTGTCTGTCTGTATGTCTGTCTCTGTGTTTGTGAGATTGGGCAAAATTCCTGCTTATGTTAGCGGATTTGATTTGCTTCTTATGCTAACAGGGGAAACATTCAGCTAATAGTTAACATTCTTCCCATTTACAAGCCGAACTCATACAAAACCAAACATAGAATGAAAAGAGTGTAACACACGTTCTTTCTCTATGCTAATTCTTTCAGAGAATTACTTTTTGGAAATTGGTCAAGCAATTACATTGCATTCATGATCTTTTATCACATAGACCTTGTTGACATTGCTCCAGAAAATTCTGTTGGTCTACAGGGAACCGTTGATGAAGTATCACGTTTCGAGAGTCTAAAATATATCTGTGGATGCTTTATTATCATCACAGTCAGTAATTATAGACTGAATACGCAATGCTGACCTTGCTCAAATTAGTTAATAAACAGTGACCTCGGCATAAATCCGCTAGAGCGTCTCCGTATCCGAGGTGCACCGGCAGCTTCGTCGCTTCAGCAGGCAGTCTGTCTGGTCTTTTACTCGTGGTGCTCTAAGAGATTAACACATCAGCAACAGTTTGCACATAATGACGCTGTGCCATGACAAAAGACACTCCTCTCGCACCACCGCACCTCTTTCCGAAGCTAAGTACTGCTATTTAAGGATTTGTGGCAGACGTTAACTCAGCTAGCAGATATCTGATGCAAACACTTTACTTTGAAAATGGAATCTTCACATATGATGCTTTTCTTATTTTAATCCTCCGTTCTTCAAAGTGCTCTCGGGGTAAATACAGCTAAGGGAACGAATAGAAATAGAACTATGATGTCATAGTTTTAGGAAAGCGTGCGTGTTTGAATAATTAGAGAGAGGATTTATAATGATATCTATAATGCTACTGATGTCATGTACTGTTACTGTAATACTGCATTGATTCCCATTGTTTAAAAAAAAGGATATGCTGTAGGACCGTGTAGCATCCTATTGGTGATATACTCCAAGAGTACACTAGCATGCTAATAAACAAATGACACCAAAAGACAGTCATTGGGATGCATCCGAATGTCAATGGCTATCCAAGTGGATTTTACTTGTAACATATACACCAATCAGGCATAACATTATGACTATAACATTAAGACAGGGTTAAGGGCCTTGCTAATGGGCCTAGAAGTGGCAGCTTAGCGATACTGGGGCTCCTCCTCAAAGTAAAGCAGACTTTCAACTAATGTATTTAATTTCTAAAAAGTAAAAAAAAAGTCATCCTAATATAATGCCTTATTGCATTTAATAATAAAACATTAATCCATTAAATTCATTTGTATATCAGTTTTATAGCATTGTCTCAAAGCAGCTTTAAAAAACTAAACTGTGTAAAACAGTCGCCACGGCTTGCTCATCAGGGACAAATTCACACCATTCACCATCACTGTTGATTTGTGTAAAGCTGCTTTGAGACAATGTCTGTTGTGAAAAGCGCTATACAAATAAACTTGACTTGACTTGACTTGACTTGACTTAAAAAAAAAGTCATCCTAATATAACGCCTTATTGCATTTAAATGATAAAACATTAATCCATTAAATTCATTTGTATATCAGTTTTATAGCATTGTCTCAAAGCAGCTTTAAAAAACTAAACTGTGTAAAATAATGTATTCGTTCAGTGCCTAGGAATTTGTTTCTTAGAATTGTAAGCATTAATGCAGAACTGTTCATGCAACCAGTGGTCATGAGCCAATGTAGAAGAATGTTGATATTAATTCCAGTCCAAATCATCCTCAAAATTCTTGAGTTTTTTCAGTAACTTCGAGGATCTTTAGACTGTTGATGAGGAACCATCCCCAGCTGCACAGAGTGGTCACCAATTGAAGAGAACTCCATCCAGAGGTCAGGACTTCTGCTTTTTTCTTTTGTGTATGCATTTTTTGGAATGGCAGTCCATCTTCAGAATTAACGTTTACGACTCTATGACCATATCCAGAAGAACTAACAATGACCTCATTTCTGCAGCTGAGCAGTTTAAGGTTAAAGGTTTTGCTCAGGGGCTCAGTAGTGGGTATTGCTAACATTTTAACTCCCCACCTTCCAGGCAGAAGTCCAGCATTGTAACCACTGAGATACCATTTTCTGAAATACTCTCTACCCTATACGATACACCATGATAATTATCATTAAAGACACACTAGGCGGATCATCCGTCTCCACACCCCCCCCCGTCCTCTACATCTGCCTCAGTCACACCAGCTTGTGTCTTCCTTCACCACATCCATAAACCTCCTACTTGGCCTTCCTCTTTTTCTTCTTCCTGGTGGCTCCATCCTCAGCATCCTCCTACTGATATACCTCATGTCCCTCCTCTGCACATGTCCGAACCATCTCAATCTCACCTCCCTCACTTTGTCCCCAAAACGTCCTACATGTGCTGTCCCTCTAATAAACTCATTTCTAATCCTGTCCATCGTCGTCACTC
>MU591762.1:3641036-3656806 GCA_024362625.1 Silurus asotus
GATCATCCGTCTCCACACCCCCCCCCGTCCTCTACATCTGCCTCAGTCACACCAGCTTGTGTCTTCCTTCACCACATCCATAAACCTCCTACTTGGCCTTCCTCTTTTTCTTCTTCCTGGTGGCTCCATCCTCAGCATCCTCCTACTGATATACTTTATGTCCCTCCTCTGCACATGTCCGAACCATCTCAATCTCACCTCCCTCACTTTGTCCCCAAAATGTCCTACATGTGCTGTCCCTCTAATAAACTCATTTCTAATCCTGTCCATCGTCGTCACTCCCAACAAACCTCAACATCTTCAGCTCTGCTACCTCCAGCTCCACCTCCTGTCTTTTACTCAATGCCACTGTCGCTAAACCATACAACATCTCAGGTCTCACCACAGGTCTATATACTTTCCCTTTCACTCTCGTAGATACCCTTCTATCACACTAGGACGATACTCTTTGATAAGAGTTAATCGAGAGCAGCACACAGACTCAATCAATATTAACATATTATTTATACACTTTGTATATATGTCTACTACACACTTTTGCATGAATAAGCACTTATACTCAGTCTAAAATTAAGAGTATCAGTAGCATTAAAAAAGGACACACCGCTTTGTGTGTGTGTGTGTGTGTGCAGTGTGCACATTGAGTGATCAACCTAATACAGGGTGTCATCATTGTTTTCTAATCCTGGCACTTCAGTCATTTGCATTTCCATTTACGGTATTAGGCAGATGCTCCAATCCACAGGGAAGTAGCAAAGCGCCTTAGTGAGCACTTCACAAACAAATTCTAACCATAGTGCAAATCAGCCCAAGGCTAAAAATACAAAGAAGTGAATACATGGTAAGAAAAAGAAGGTAGTGCTGATGGAGCTGCAAACAGATAAGCAACATGGTTACATTGGATCCTTGTTCAAACTTTCCAATTAAAAGTTCATATCCAAAAATACACAATGAATACTAAAAAAAAATACATCCAAAATAATCTGTATTGATACCTGTTTAAAGCTAACATACTTTCATAGATTGGAGTGAATTGAAGAAAGCATTGCAGATGATTATACATCGCTCTACATTTAAGGATCCATCACTAAACTGTTCATGGAACAGTACATCTCAACAATGATAGAACTGTATTGAATGGTGCCACACAGATGAGGACGGGTTCCGTTTTGAGTCTGGTTCTTGGGAAGGTTTCTTCCTCATACCATCTCAAGATTTTCCTTGCTGAAGTCACCACTGGCGCACTCATTAGGGATCTCTGTAAAGCTGCTTTGGGACAATGTCTATTGTTAAAAGTGCTCTACAAATTAAATGGAATTGATTGAATCGAGTTCTACAATGAAAAAAATTGTCTCCTTCATTCCCAAGACAAATTATATTTATTCCAATTACAGTATTCAAGAGCAAAGTGATTGGATTTTGCTTGGTGTCGTATCAAATAACAAGGAAGACAAGCTACAACCCCTGACCCTAACTCTAACTCTGTATATTTTCACACACATTGAAGCTCCATGCAGGAGACCACACTGCATGCTGCCGGCATTTGCACTGCTTCCAAAACTCAATAACAGGAAGCTAACGTCAATCACAGTTTATACAACAGTGCTTTCAAATTCACTATGAGTTTTCACTAGTCCTGACTTATCATACACAAGTGACGTCTATCTCCAATCAAGAATCCTTTGCACAAAGCCAGCTCCATGAAGATATGCTTTGCATGAGTTGGAGTGGAAGATCTCCTGCTCTAGACCTCCACTCTCTTGAGAAGATGTTCCACTAGATTTTGCCGTGTGCTTGTGTTCTTCAAACACAAGAGTTTTAGGAAAGTCAGGTTCTGCTGTAAGGGTTGCAGTCAGCATTCCAATTCATCTGTTCGATAGAGTTGAGATCAAAGCTCTATAGCGGGAGATCTTCCACTCCAACTCATGTAGAGCATATCCTCATGCTGCACTCCCTCCTCACTGGCTTCCTGTAGCTGCACGTATCAGATTTAAAACACTCATGCTTGCCTACGAAGCCAAAAATGGAACAGCACCCTCTTACATTAGAGACCTCATCACTCCTCGCACTGCACCACAGGCTGTCTGAGATCCTCCAGCACTGCTTCACTGTTACCACCTTCTCTCAGAATGTGAGGTAGGTATACCTTAGAGCTCTTCTCTGTTTTGGTACAGAGGTGGTGGCATGATCTTCCCATAGATGTCCAAACACCGGAGTCCCCGGCTGTCTTCAAGCGACGGGTGAAGACCTACATCTTACTGATTCACTTCAACTAATACTTTATTTTATTTAAAACAAACAAAAAAAAGGCTGTTGGTTGTAAGCTGACTTTGTGTACAGGATTGTGCATTTGAATGCTGGAATACTGTAGATGTTCAGGCTTATGCAATTGTGGGAATTCAACATTGTGGGGCAGAACCACATTTATATTGGTGTCCTAATACTTTTGTCCATATGTTTTAGGTTTAATTGGATTTCTGGCTTTACCTGATTCAACAAGGTCTTGAAAAGGTTGAAGATAAAATGAAGCAAAAGCATATATTTCTTTATCAATTTAAAACACAGTCTTCGGCAAAGGATCAATCAATCGAATTTGTTTTTGTTAAAATTTCTTTCTTTGGTTAACAGTTACCAAAATTACCCACAATGCTATTTTCTTACCTGCTGACTGGGTGTTCGAATTGGTTCTTTGATCGATCCAGCACTCACACTTTCCCAATTCGCTTACAAGCCTTATCTACCACTACTGATAGCAGTTTTTTAGTGGATTTTTCAATAATGGCTCATTATTGGATATTTCCAACAGACCGGAAAATCCCTGAATATTGCAGGAAATCCGAACGCACAGATTGTACAAAAGCAAAAAACTAACAGTGCGACACGTAGCATTGTCACGTGCTAATTTACCGTTTACCATTTATACTCACGATCATCCAGTGTGGCTAACAAGACATCGCTCATGCTCAGATTCATATTAACAAGTCACAGACAGCTGGAATTTAATTAAACTGTTGGGGTTCTGCAAAGTCTGTGTAAATCAGCACTCTGATTCCATCATGGATAATAGCATTAGACTCGAGGACGACGTGAACTAATGGCGTTCATTTCATTTTTTTCCGTGTGGCCAGTCCATATCGTCTTGTGAGGGAAGGTATCAGCAAGGGGGAGGTGAAAGTCTTGAGGATGAAAAACACCCTGGCATCTGATTTTAAATGGAAATTTTGGTCTTTATCACCAAGCCAGCATAAAAGCCTTTTTCAGAATGGATTAGATTTCAGGGCAGGCAAGGCGTTCTCTGCTGACATCAACTCGATCAGACTGAATGAATTATGTTTTCATATATTTTTGTCCATATGTTTAAAATAATTCTAAATAGTCTATTATTTTTATTTAATAGCATTTCTGTATATAAGATGTTGAAGTTTCCATTGGGAAGTAACGAGGATAGACGAGATGGGTCAAGGGGTGAACATGGCTGACTTTTATTTATCTGGATTTTCTTATAGTGACGAAGGATGGACAGGATTAGAAACAAGTTTATTAGAGGGACAGCGCATGTAGGACGTTTTGGATACAAGGTGAGGGAGGTGAGATTGAGGTGGTTTGGAGATGTGCAGAGGAGGGACATGGGGTATATCGGTAGGAGAATGCTGATGATGGAGCCACCAGGATGGAGGAAAAGAGGAAGATCAAGGGGGAGGTTCATGAATGTGGTGAGGAAAGACATGCAGGTACTTTGGTTGAAAGAGGCAGATGTAGAGGACAGGGGACTATGATCCGCTGTGGCGACCTCTAATGGGAGAAGCCGAAAGAAGAAGAAGAAGCATTTCTGTATATATAGTTTATTAGTTTGGATTTACTAGCTGTTCTTTTTTTTATTCCACAATGCTTACCAAAATGAAGAAATCGATTTGGTCACAAATACACTTACAAGGACTTTTCAAGAAAAGCTGGACATCATGAGGGAAGGACGGCCAAAACAGTTTAAATCTGTTCAGCTCTTTTCATAAACATTTTTTTACTTTTGACTTTTCTTCCCTGTAGAATTCAACAAAAACATTCAAATTCAAATCCCCAGGCCTTCAAAATCTCGACTTTGAACCGATTTACACATTGCCGTGAGACGCCACATGATACCGTGATTCTGGGAGAGTCCATCGCCTGGCATCCTGGCATGTCCGCGATACCACCAAATGTAGGGTACATAGTGTGTTAAATGCTGCTAGAGCTAAGCACCTGAACAAACTAATATAAAACAATTCAATTCAATTCATTTTTATTTGTATTGCGCTTTTAACAATGAACATTGTCTGAAAGCAGCTTTACACAGATAATGTGGTGATTAAACGTAAATATGTTCTTTGTAAGTAAGTTTGTCTCTGATAAGCAACTGTGGCAAGGAAAAACTCCCCGAGATGGCATAAGGAAGAAACCTTGAGAGGAACCAGACTCAAGAGGGAACCCATCCTCATCTGGGTTGCACCAAATGTCCGTTTGAAGCAGATATACAAAGTTGGGGGGTACAGTGATGATGATCAGAAGCAAACTGCACTCCCAAGTCAATGCAGCAGACCGCCGACACCAACTACAGTCCAATCCGTCCTCAAATTACCCGTTCTACTCCGGAATTACATGGAACCACCCAAGGTGTTGCTGAGAGACCGTCCCAAGCTGCACAGAAGTGTGAAGATCCGCGGAGGGGAGAGGGGCAGGAACAGTGGTCACTGGAACCTCAGGAGCATGTTTAACTCGACCGAGAGAGAGATAGAGAGAGAGAGAGAGAGAGAGAGAGAGAGAGAGAGAGAGAGAGAATAGGCTTTTTACTTGTCACATACATTACAGTGAAATGTTCTCTTCGTATATTCCAGCAATCTAAGAACCCTAAGGTCAGAGCTCAGGGACAACCACAGGGAGATTCCTGCTTCAGCACATGTATATGTACAATGGTAAACAATCTCGTTTACCATCTTTGATTCCATTAATTCATTCCAATAAGTACATCTCACATAGAGACCCTTAAGAAGTGACACACACCCTTACTTAGGGTCTAATACACCAAAACCCATCTCTAAAGCAAATGTTAAATGAGATCAGTGAGTTATATCATTAAGCCCTTAGTGCTTACAGGAGTAGATCTCACCTTTCAGAAGGAATGCCCCTGGTTCAGCCGTGATCGGATCGACGTGTTGGTTTTGGCCGCGCTCGTGAGCTTGCAGGTCTGAACATTTTGAAAAGGGTGTAGACTGTTTCCATCTGTGCTTTTTACTAAACACCTGGCTGGGTCTGCACATGGAGAGAGAAACATCTGGACTGTAGTAGCAGTGCTTAGGCGTATTTTTTTTAATTTAATTAGGACTGAGGACCAGGCAGCTGAAGTGTTTTACTTTCAGAGGTGATATTTTGTTGTACTAATGTAGATACGTTGTCAGTGAGTCAATGAAATGATCAGTCTACAATTTTAATGGTAGGTTTATTTGAACAGTGTTCAGTGTCATTAATTTGTATTTCAAACAAGTGAAATAAGTATTTGATCCCCTATCAATCAGCAGGATTTCTGGCTCAACCATCTTTTAAAGGGAGTGCTCCTAATCTCAGCTTGTTACCTGTATAAAAAAACACCTGTCCACAGAAGCAATTAATCAGATTCCAAATTCTCCACCATGGCCAAGACCAAAGAGCTGTCCAAAGATGTCAGGGACAAGACTGTAGACCTACACAAAGACTGGAATGGGATACAAGACCATCGCCAAGCAGCTTGGTGAGAAAGTAACAACAGTTGGTGCGATTATTCGCAAATGGAAGCAACACAAAATATCTGTCAGTCTCTGGGGCTACATGCAAGATCTCACCTTGTGGAGTTTTAATGATCATGAGAATGGTGTAGAATCAGCCCAGAACTACATGAGAGGATCTTGTCAATGATCTCAAGGCAGCTGGGATCATGGTCATCAAGAAAACAATTGGTAACACGTGAAGGACTGAAATCCTGTAGCACCCGCAAGGTTCCTCTGCTCTAGAAAGCACATAAACAGGCCAGTCTGAAGTTTGCCAGTAAACATCTGAATGATTCAGAGAAGGACTGTGTGAAAGTGTTGCAGTGTTTGCGGGAGGAAAAATACTGCCTATGACTCAAAGAACACATCCCTATTACCAAACATGGAGGTGGAAACATTATGCTTTGGGGGTGTTTTTCTGCTAAGGGGACAAAACAATTGCACAGCATCAAAGAGACGATGGACAGGGCCATGTACCGTCAAATCTTGGGTGAGAACCTCCTTCCCTCATTACAATGACCCAAAACGTATGTCTTATATATATATATATATATATATATATATATATGTGTGTGTTGTCCAAACCATTTAATAACAAAATATTCCGTATTAATATGCACTACTGGTACTTAATGAAATAAAACACCTGGCCTGATCACTCCATTATTACTATAATTCCCTCAGTGTTCATTTTTTTCCGGCTGTAGCGCAGAGTTACGGATGGGTCAAGGGGTAAACATGGCTGACTTTTATTTATCTGGAGTTTCTTTTATATTGACGAAGGATGGACAAGATTAGAAACAAGTTTATTAGAGGGACAGCGCATGTAGGACGTTTTGGACATGTGCAGATGAGAGACATGGGGTATATCGGTAGAAAAATGCTGAGAATGGAGCCACCAGGAAGAAGGAAAAGGGGAAGGCCAAGACATGCAGGTAGTGGGTTTGAAAGAGGCAGATGTAGAGGACATGGGGGTATAGAGCAGCTGCAAGAAGAAGAAGAAGAAGAGGACTTCTATATGATCGTGTCATGACTTGAATAGAAGAATTCCTGTTGAGAACAATCACAAAGGATGTTCAAGTGGAAAGGGGTGTGTGTGTGAGAGAGAGAGAGAGAGAGAGAGAGAGAGAGAGAGAGAGAGAGAGATGCATAATAAAGGAAAATATTGCGCTTGTGACATTGCTTCATGCAAACATTTGAGACATATAACATTCATGTTGGTCATTTGAAGCATGTCTCTTTTATTCACACACACACACACACACACACACACACACACACGCACACGCTCAGAATCCATGATTAAAATAGGTTGAGCACAATTGGGGACACAGTCTTGCTTGATGATGGATCCTTGCATAACTTGTCATTGATATAAAGAATGTAGAAAAGACCTTCAAAGCACAAGCCCCGCCCATATGATTAGGCCCCTCCCACTCTGATGACTACTAAACATTGGTCTGGTTGGGACTTGTCGTTTTGTAGGGACTGGAATCTATTATGCATTGATCGCACACACACACACACACACACACACACACACACACAGTAAATTCCACAGTCTACGTCTCCCCTTAATTCATCAACCTGTGTCTGGGTCTATTTGTAAAGCATAAATGATGTAAATATTCATGGTGCCGTTTCTCTGCACAATTACTCTCCATTGAACCACTTAAGAAGTTCAGATTGCACTCATAAATTTGATTTGAAGTATGATTTTTTTGTTTCATTGCTTCAGCCGCAATAAAAAAAGAAAAGCATAACCCAAAGCTCTCCTCTTTGCCGAGCCAGATGAGAGCAGTAGAAACCAAATCTCCAGCGTCATCACTTGCTCCAGCTGTGTGTATATTGCTACAGTAAATATACCAGCACTCACAAGAGAATGGACCGTTTGGGCAGCTGAGAGTCATCTGGTTCACTGCTGATAAAACTGCTCTATTCAGACTTGTTGTATTTACAAGGTATCTAAAAGCACATAGTGAATCATTGGGTTTTAAAAATTATATAGAGCTTTTAAAAAAATTCCACACACAGTCATGTTTTTGGAGTTTTTATTCAGACTTTGTATTGCAGATTACATTCACAAGACCAACACAGCCGCCATTAGAAAGCAAATCACCGACTTTCTGCACATTCGGACCCTGATAAGACCTCGTAAATGCGTTTGCGCCAAATCCAGAGGACTATTGATGGAAAGACTTCGATACAGAAATCAAGACGTACTCCTAAACAGTCTGTGGAAGCAAAAAAGTATAGAAAGTCTGTAAGCAGTAACAAATTGAATGTTTCTGGATCAAACAAGCTACATTTATTGATGAGTCGTTCATGAACGATTCGTTAATGTGACTCATAAGAACGAGTCGTCTCAGAGAGTGATTCGTTAATTTTGCGCATGAGCAAAGCATCGTGAAATCTCAGTAGGTTATGTACAGGAAACAGAGCTGTTTACCTTTCGACTCGTCTAGTCACGTGACTCTAATAGATGGCATCCAGTGCATTAAACAGGAAACAGAATGGAGTAGTTCATCTCATGAGTCATCTGGTGGGAGTCGTTCATTCGTTTGTCACATGACTCCCATATACGTTATGCAGTTGTATATAAATATAAAATGATCAAAACTATAGTTTGTGTGTGGACATGATGTGGGATCTGCTTATTGAAAATGTAATATTAGATTTTATTTCTGAACAAATTAACAAAATTAATAAAAAATTAATAAAAAGATTCGTTTAATTTTGATGAATGAGATAAAAAAATAAAAAATAATAATCACTAAAATTATCCTATCTTCCCATCACTAAGTACAGTGCAGTCACTTTTAGTGATTACAGTTCCATATACAGGATTGTGGTGGGTCTGGAGTCAATCCTGGGTGTACCCTGGATGGGTTGCCAGATTGTTACAAGGCAGTCATTCACACTCATTTATGTACTTTTTTGAACATCCCTTTTCATATTTGGTCTGTATTTGCTCTTATAATAACCTCCACTCTTCTGGGAAGATGTTCCACCAGATTTTGGTGTGTCAGCCACAAGACTGGTAGTAAAGTCGTGTACGAAGATAATCAATAGGGTCGAGGACAAAAGATCTATCGCAGGAGATCTTTCACTCCAACCCATGTCAAGTCAAGTTTATTTCTATAGAACCTTTAACAACAGACATTGTCTCAAAGCAGCTTTAGAGAATTAAAAGCATATCTTCATGGAGCTGGCTTCGGCATGGTCATGCTGGAACAGGTTTGGGTCTCAAGTGAAGGGGGAATGTAATTATAGTGTATGAGATACATATCCAATGAGATTCTATACAAAAGTGTGTCCAAATTTGTGACAACAAATATAATTGGAAAAGTCAAGTGTCCCAAAACGTTTTTCCCTACAGTGCATGTTCTCAGGATAAAAACTGGATACCTGCTGCTCCACCATTCCAGCTGATCCAGATACAATGTTAGTAATAAGGAGTAATCAAGTTATAGAGTTTCATAGTATTGTTTTTTCAGAGCAGATGCTTTTTTTTCTTCGTTTTAAAATAACACAATTTCCACCTAATCAGATAATAATAACAATGTGTGTGTTTGTGTGGGAGGTTGTGCTAAAATGTTCAGGATGGACATTCTCCAGGACCAGGGATCTTCTAATGGACCCATAAATGCTCTCAGTGTATGCTAATTAAACATTTCCTTTTGCTCAGTTTTCCTGATCACTGACCACAGCTCTGTTTTCTTGTCATCAAAACTCGGGCTCTATCTCCCTCAGGCTTTATTTCCCGTGCCTGTATTCAGTGTTCTGGCTAATGCACGTTTCTCGGCCTGCTGCTGGCAGTAAAGATGTCTCCTTCATGCTAAGACGTCCCTGAGCCACGCATAAACCTGTCCACGGACAACACACAGGGCCGGAGCAACGACCCAAGCGGTTCTATGTTTACATCCTGACTGCTTTGTGTTGTCCTTGTCGGAACGGACAAATGCTTTGCGATTTAGTCTTCAGAAATGAGAAGAGCCTCCCGGAAATAAACTCTTCTTCATTCTCTGGGGTGGGTGAGGAGTAAACTGATCTATAAATGGGATTAAAAAAGAATGAAAATAAACCCTTGCTTTAGATCAGTGGTCCCCAACCCCCAGTCCGTGGGTCAATAGGTACCGGGCCGCACAGAAAGAATACATAACTTACATTATTTCCGCTTAATTTATTATCTGATTCTGAACAATGTTTTATTTTGGAAAATGACCGGATTCTCTTCTCCACATCTGTCTATAACTCACTCTTGATGCATGTCATGCTGCCTCGATCACATGTCTTACCTTCATCCGCTACCTTCTTAAAGGGGCTCCGGCTGCTAACACATAATACATTACCGCTAAATTCAAATCCCCAAGCGAGCAAAATGAACAAAAAACAACACAGTGGATTCACGTTTATTATTATATTTAGAAAATAAATGTTTTTTTATGGTCGTATCATTTTATTTTGTTGTATTTATCCGCCACACCTTAAAGGCCGGTCCGTGAAAATATTGTCTGACATTGAACCGGTCAGTGGCGCAAAAAAAGGTTGGGGACAACTGCCTTAAGAGGAACCAGATACAAAAATGAACCTTATCCTCATTTGGGTGGCACCGAATATCCTTCATTTTCATCCCATCACTGTTGAAGTTATTGGTTCATTGATAGACACTTGACTGCAATTGTTTCGAATAAATGCAGTCCTTAGCCAATGAAGCAGAGTTATTTAAATAATACTTCAAATCCATCTTCAAGGATTTTAAGTTCAACCCTCCACAGTACTCCCATAGATCTTCAGGCTGTTTATGTAGAGAACAGTTCATAGCTGCAGTGAAGAGAACTCCACCAGAATTACGGCCAGGATCACTGGTATCTCAGATGCTGGTACTTGAGTTAAAGTAGAGATTCAGTAAAATCTTACTCCAGTAAAAGTACAAAAGTATTTACCCTAAAATGTACTTTAGGATCCAATGATTTATTACAGCAATAATGTCCTACTTTTGTCACAAAACTCTTTGCTTAATCAACTCACTTGCTGTGAAAAGACTCTCGAGACACTGATCAATTAATAGAATTGTACTAATACGTCAAACAGTCCCCTGGTGGTCTAGCGGTTAAGACGCAGTGCTCCCACCGCTGCGACCCGGGTTCGATTCCCTGGTCAGGGGACCATCCCCAGCCACTCTCAGTGCTGGTCCCAAGCCCGGATAAATTGGGGAGGGTTGCGTTAGGAAGGGCATCCAGCGTAAAAACATGTGCCAAATCAAACGTGCGGAGGATCCGCTGTGGCGCCCCCTAACGGGAGAAGGCGAAAGAAACTATACTAATACGTCAAACATTTATTAATGTCTATTACAATTATCATGAGCCCAAAACCTTCAGGTCGTGTGTGTTGTGGCGAGTTCCAGTCTGGAGTTTCTTCTATCATTTCTTCCTTTCCAAATGTTCTGCTTGCTGTTGAACTGACGCCGAACTCTATGTTGGTGATCAGTAGAAACACGTAAAGCGGCAATCAAATCTAGTTGAAAACAGAGCATGCTCTCGACCCTGATTGGTGGATCGCTATTTGGACGAGTTACGTTTTTATCCATAAATAAAAAGGAACGACTGATTTAGCAAAATGTAGTAGAGTAAATTTGACTTTGAAATGTAATGAAGTTAAAGTTTTCCTGAATGGAAATACTTCAGTAAAGGGCACAAAACTAAGCCACATAACATTAGACCAATGAAATTTCCGAACGGAAACGAAAACACACACCTCACCTGTGTTCTGAGCTGCACGGCTTCGGGAGAAAAAAAGTTTTTTTTAAACACACGACGATGCCAAAAGATAAACTCCCGAGAGAAGTAGTTGTGAAAGGAAGGAGGAAGACAGTGAACAATGACTTTCTTGGTAGGCTACTGTTTAGATACAAGCCGTTGTAGCGTGTTGAGTCAGGGTGAAGGGAGAGCTCGCTAACTCCAGTTGCAACAGAAATCATATAAGCACAGACAGGTTTCCAAAACTCGTGCTTTTTTATTTTTCTTGGCAACAGCGTTACGGGTTAGTCAAAGAAACGTAGAAATGAACATCCGAAATAAATAAGGGCATATTCCTTGGTCTTGCACACATGCAGTAATACTGAAAAAATGCGGCGGCAGGCTATTCCCAAAATACTGCTATGATATTAAAGGAGCCACAACATATTTCACCTGTAACACTGTGTAACACTTTCGTTTAAGCCTGTGTAAAGCTCATTAGTTTCAGTATAGACAGGTGCGGCTTATTTATGTTCAAAATAAAAATATTTGTCAAATTCAGTTGGTGCGGCTTTTATAGTCCGGAAATTATGGTACTTGGTTACTTCCACCACTGGTTAGTAGGTACTCTGGCAGGACTGTCCATGATGAGAAGGTAGGAACACCATGAGCCCGCGCTGGCACGCGAGGCAGGAGGCCACCCAACTTTTACAGTAAATGGTTGTATGAATTTTTCTATTATATAATATTTAAATAACAACACAAAGTTCAGCCTGGTCATGGAATCCCCCTGCATTCCTCCATCACAAGGACTGTGATAACAATAGTACATGGTTTGACCTTGCGGTTTGGGGTGGCCATGCCTCCATTTTCTCTCCATGATTTGTTAAATACGAGACGGCCCCTGCTTTGTGTGGCGAACCAGAGACATCTGGCGTAAAGCGAGCCGTGATTGAGCTCTTCATCGACCTTTTCTCAAGCGGCGGCCCATGCCGCATTGTAGCGGCCCGCCTTCTTTCTCATGCTAATGGAACAAACTACGTGAGCAGATGTGAAACATTTGGTTCCGTTCTTGATCACTTGTAAAGAAGTAATGTGGCTTTGTTGCTTTGTTTTTTCTCGCCACCGCGCCTCACTCTCTTACTAAAAATAGAGCGATGGTGATAGTGGTCATCCTAGGTGGTCTCTGGGGTGTAGGGACACGGAGGAAAACCGGCAAAACGAGACCAAATATCCGAAGACCGGATGATGAAAGATCTGCACACGTTTCCTTTCTCTTTTACACCCACGTGCACATGGGAAAATAATTTATCGAGACTAAGGAGATTATTATCAGGGTTTTTTTTCCTGTGCAGGTTGCCGAGTAACGCAGGTTGCGGTTAATCTCGTTAGTTAAACCTGTATCTCCAATGTGGATCGCGAACTCTCGATCTGATCTGCATCCGAGCAACATCGATTTCATGCTCCGGTTTGGCGCGAGATTAGCGATTTTCAGTGCGTCGTAAAAATGATCCACGTTTACCCTTAAAATTGTCTGCTGCTGCCGAAAGACTTCGAAGCTGAACTCTGATTGTGACGCAGGCTGTATGTTCTCTATACACACACAAGCACACATTCTGTTTATTACATTCAAAATCATTTTTTATATAATATGATATGATGGTTTGCACCGTCTCGGATCACGAGACCCCACAGCAGATAGTCAGGACGACTCAAAGTCAGAATCGCAAGATATAAAGTCGGGATTGAGAGCAATAAATTCACGTTTTTCTTTTTTATGTGGCAGAAACGGGCTTCCGTGAGCACTTTATATTGTCGGAATGACCATAAAATCCTACTTGACTTGACTTGACATCAGATACTACAATGATGAAGATGGAAGTGGAACTAGAATTCGAAATGAAATGTAATGTACATACTTTGTACACTTATTTATGTATTTAGGACTGACAGATTATGTTTTCTGATAAATATACACACTATATTTCCAAAAGTATGGGGTCACCTGACCTTTCTGCTATATGTGGTTCTTTTCCAAACTGTTACCACAAATCTGAAGGCACTCAATTTCAAAGGACGTCTTTAGATGAGCTATAATACAATTATTCACTTGAACTTGGAAACCCAAAACGTGTTTCAGCATGGCAGTGCTCCCGTGCACAAAGTGAGCTCCTTGAAGATCTGGTTTACATGCTTTGGAGAGGAAGATCTTGCTGCTATAGAGCTCTGATCTCATACTGAACACCTTTGGGATGAATGTGAACGCTGACTGCACCCCAGGTCTCCTTTCCTACATCAGTACCTGACTTTCATAACACTCTTGTGGGTGATGGACACAAATATCTATAAACACAATCCAAAATCTAGTGGAACATCTTCCCAGAAAAGTGGAGGGAATTATGAGAGAAAATTGGGACACATACCATACTTATGACCAGGTGACCCAATAATTTTGGAAATATAGTATATATATATATATATATAAGTGCAGTGACTTCATCAGGACCTTTGACCTTGACAGGACCTTGACTGAAGCTCACTGCACTTCAGTAGATTTTTCTGGTATCAGTACTTTTACTTCACTGTTTACATTATGGACACTTTTTTACTTTCACTTTCATTTTGTACACAAACATCTGTTTTTTCTACTCCTTACATTTTCTAACCGGCCTCGTTACTTTAATTTGAATCCCTTTGGTGACATGATCAATAATTTTTCTTCTCATTGCAAGACGTTTTGAGTCCATCAACCTGTTTCTTGTCATTGCACAGGTTTTGTAATGCACTGGTGTATCATTTCCCGTCTCTCACTCACCACAGTAGAATAGACTGAAGATCACAATGATCAGAGCAGAAGGCAGTAAGAAGTCTGGGGTTAATGTGGATGAGACAGAGGGAGTCTGTGATGTAAACATCACTGAGAACAAAGACTTTTCTCATCATCATCTTTTCACTGTGTTCTATATGGTGGATCTTCAGCCTGGATACATTCATTAGATAACAACATTTGTAATTCTTTTGTATTAATATGATGTACTGTGGAAAAAAAAATCCTAGAGAAAAATAAGCACTTTATTGAGTGTTTCAGAAAGAGGTGGATCTTCACCCATCGTCTGAAGATAGCCAGCGAAGATTCTTGATGTATACCTACCTACTACCTATCGACCTACCATTCGACCAGTACAAGAAGATCTGATGGATCAATCAGAGCCTTGTGTTTTGAAAATGATGGTGGAGGTAATGCATCAGTGGGGTGGTGCAGGAGATCTTCAGAGGTAGACCGGCTAGTAGAGAGTTGCAGCAGACCAGTCTCGAAATGACAAGAGGGAAACTGAACGAAGATCAAAACAGATGAATGTTGTAGAGAAGAAACCGCAACATGAGAATAAAGGACAGGTGATTGTCCATAGTTACCCTGAAGGTGCAAGCAGGAGCTGAAGTGGAGATCTCCATCCACCTCTCACCTCACCGCACCTTTTATTGGACAGTGTTACCTGCTATGCAAATTAGAGAACAGGATCTCTGAAAGGTGATTGGACGCCGGAGATGTCAGTCATGTCCAGCGTCCAGGGCTACAAGTTTACCGCAAAGTTGACAGGTCGAGTTTTTGATTTCACGTGAACAGAACACGTGACTGTGTGCGAAGATCAAAGAGAATTCTACATTGAGATCTTTATTTTTTAATACATGTATCGGATAAAAAGCACTAGGAATGTGCGTCTAGCATGGCCACGGCACCGACTGACGCGTCGCGTGGGGCGACATTGCGTGCAGGTCACCGCGGAACCGCAGCGTGTGCGTCCGGAGCGCCGTGAGAAAGTGCGCGCTCACGGTGGTGTCGCTGCTCGTCTCCTTCTACCTGAAGAAGGAGCTCGGCGGCTGCGTGCTCCACGGACGCGCCGCCGACTCGTTCCACAGGCGGTGATCAGACGGCTGAGATGTCCTGGACGCCGCGCGAGGTTTCCTGGCGGCGCCCCGCGGAAGGATCCGGACGCTCAGCTCCGGGATGAAGCAACTGAGAAGAAAGGCGGCACGCGCGCGCTGCTCGAATTCCTTCGCGTGCACCCGGACGCGAGGGCGACGGGGACCGAGCCACACGTCTTTGACTGTTTCTATGGCAACGGATTGGCGTGGTACAGGTACGCTATACGAACGTAAAACGATTTCAAGTGTCGCACAGTCTCTTCGGCTTTATAACGATCATTATACACAAACACAACTATATATATATATATATATATATATATATATATATATA
>MU591762.1:3657889-3668282 GCA_024362625.1 Silurus asotus
TTTTCTTATTTCCTTTTTTCTTTTTTTATTGATACCTTTTTTGCTAACTGCTCGTTCACATACCATATGAATGTTTTTGCTCCATAAACATGATTGTCTCACATTTCTTTACACTATTTACCTATTTGCTTAATTATTACTGACTTTAGCTCTTAATTATAGGCTTATTATTAGTTATTTAGCAATATTAAATAGCTTGAACAATTTAGTCAGATAAAAAAAAAACAGCACAGCCTCACAGTGTCACAAGTCATATATGAAAGGGTAACAGTGAGGAAACGTAGAATTTGAATTCAGTTTACTTTTTTATTTTCGTATTATACCGAAGACATAATATAGAAATAAATAAAAGCAAATTATCGGAGTTTGTTTCCATCTGTAAAAATCATAATTAGTCATTTTTTTCAGTCCTGATATGTGCCAGAGTTTTTGGAAATGCATTTTGTGATGGAGTCTTGGTTTAAATTTTACATATCCATCGATCCATCCTTCCATCCATCCATCCATCCATCAATCCATCCACCCATCCATCTATCCATCCATTTATCCAGACACACACAAACACTGTATATACAGACACATGACTAAAAAATTTGTTTGAACGTTATGAACATCCCATTCCACATTAAGTCCCCATTTCCACTAGATTTAAGACATGCTTATAGAGATTTGTGATCGTTCAGCTCCAAGAATGTTAGTAAAGTCAGGTAGTGATGTAGGTGAGGTGAGGAGTCCTGGGGTCCAGTCAGCATTCACATTCATCCCAAAGGTGTTTAACTGTGTTGAGTTCAGGGCTCTATAGAGGACCACCTCAACTCTGATCCAATCAAACCATATCTTCATGGAAATGATTTTGAGCACAGGGGTATCGTCATGCACACACACACACACACACACACACACACACACACACACACACACACACACACACACACACACACACAGTATGTCAGTAAATCAGTTTAGATTTTCTAGTACTTGTTGAAATTCTAGTGCTGTAAATGTCTCTTTTTTTCCTCACTCTCTAAAGCACTCCCCTCATGTCCTTTAATCCCTAATCAATCCTTCCTCCTCTCTCGGAAAGTTCACTCTCTCTTTTCACCATCACTCTCTCACACCCTTCTGTTTACCTATTCATCCTTTGTGTATTCACACAGAGAGTCCCATCAATCCTGAGTTGTTGCCAAGTTTTGGAGGAATGTGTCGCCGGCTTCTAAAAGCTGGTTAAACTTAATGGCTACCCCCCTGTTCCATTTTAACAGAAGAGAGGGACTGAAAAAAAGGGGGGGAAAAGAAAGACATGGGTGAAATAAATAAGCACTTGATCGCAGGTCTCTTGGTGTCCTGATGTTCGTGTTGTGAGGGTTTAAGTATTTAACTCGTACTGCCGAAGAGTGATTATTCTGACAGAAAAGATCTCCGACTCCAGTGATCACTCAGTGTGTGTGTGTGTGTGTGTGTGTGTGTGTGTGTGTGTGTGTGTGTGTGTGTGTGTGTTTCAGCTGTTCGACAGAAAGAATAGTGCTGTCCGCTCTTTATAAAAGCTTTATGCCAGCCATGGCCATTTTGATGGATACGTGCAAATGGCTCTAAAATAAAGAAAACAAACTCAGGAATACTTTTGCTCCATAAATTTTTTTTCTCTGTCTTTCGAACCCTCTTAAAATAATAGTCTCCCTCTTTTTCTCCCCAAAGCCAACATTATGAATGCAGCCCCCCTTTTTTGCTTTCTTTCTTTCTTTCCAGCCCTAATCGCTGTGTCCAATTTGCCGGAATTATGGGACTCTTTTCAGTCCGAACTGTGAATGCTTGAGCACTGAGACACCCATCTGCATGGATGATGGTTCTTTGTATGAAGGAATCACACAGCAGACCGTGTGTGTGTGTGTGTGTGTGTGTGTGTGGGGGAATCCGGAGACACCACTGGAAGGACGGTTGAAGTCCAAGAAATTCCGACAGATCTGATAAACATATAGTGGAGATGTTTAGGAATAGACAATAACACTTTAAGTGGATGGTAAGAAAATGCCAGTCATCTGGATAAGCCAAAAAAACAGTATTTAAACAGTGCTTTCATATAAACCTGCCATTAGGGCAGCTGTTACTAATCTCTGCCTTCTGACCAATGAGAACTGTAACATACACACTATATTGGCAAAAGTTTGCGGACACCCGGTCATAAGTCCGGTATCGCATTTCATATTTAGTTTCAATTTACTCTTAGAATTTCTTTCACTGTTCTGGGAAGATGTTCAACTAGATTTTGGAGTTTGCTTGTGGAGCTTCAGACACACGGGTGTTATTAAAGTCAGGTGCTGATGTAGGAAAGGTGAGGAGACTTGGGCTGCTTTCAGTGTTCACATTCATTCATTAATGTTCAATAGGGTTGAGTTTGAGAGCGCTATAGCAGGACATCTTTCACTCCAACCCATGTAAAACCATATCTTCAAAGAGCTGCCTTTTTGCACAGAGGCATTGTAATGTTGGAACAGGTTCAGCTCTTCTAGTTCAAGTGAAGGGAAAATGTATGTGTGTTACACCCTCACAGAGACAGAACTCGACCCCTAGGACACGTCATTTCCACACGTCTTATCATTTCATCTTTCGGATGTTTCTCGTAACTCCTCCTACGACTATTTCTCGTTAAAGACACAGCTGTGAAACTCCGCTAGAAGGAAGCTGTTAGAGAACGGAGGTTTTATTATGCTAAATCAGGGGTAACAGTGTTTGTAGAGGCAGCAGTGTGTCAAAGAGGAAATTCACTAATAGCACACCGAGTGGAGTTAATGATAAAGACAGGGGTTTTATAGAGCTCTAGAGAATGGGGCAAATTTCTGATTGAGAGAGAAAGAGAGGGAGAGAGAGAGAGAGAAAGAGAGAGAGAGAGAGAGTGTGTGTGTGTGTGTGTGTGTGTGTTCCTCATTTCCTCTCCCCTCAGCAACTTTGCGGTTCTGCGGTAACAAGCCCTCTCTCGTGTGGATTTCAGGAACGTGTACAAAAGAGCGCTGCCATTTGGGCCCCATTAAGATCCATTACAAAATTCCAGGCCGGAAGTATTTTAGAAATCAAAATGTTCTTTAACCCGCACAAATCCCGATCTCTGTAATGGTTCTTCAGGTCGCTGCTCTGGTAGAACACTATAAAAGCTAAATAAGTTAAGGATTTAGGAGTTATAGGATCTGTATTAATAATAATAATAATAATAATATTGTGAACTTTTTTTTTCTCGATTTCACTGACAATCAGTTCGGCGCAAAAAAAGTCGTTGTATATTTTCCTTTTTTTTTAAATCCAATATTGTCATTATTTATACCAACCTACTCACATACACTATATAGACATAAGGTTCATAAGACTCAGTTGTTTTTTGAAAGACTCACTGTATTTTGTAAAGGAATTTTGATTTAAATGCCATCCATCCATCCATCCATCCATCCATCGTACACACTGTATATATGCGCACCTTATCTATTGCCAGTTTGTGGACACCTGACTATAAAACTTCTCCTTAATGAACACCCCAGTCCCCATTTCCTGTTATATTAACCTCCACTCTTCTGGTGAGATGTTCCACTAGATTTTGGAGTGTCCTTGTTGAGATTCATGAGCTACAAGTCACATTCATTCTAAAGATATTCAAAAGGGTTGAGGTCAGAGCTCTAAAACAGGCTACTGAAGACCATTAAAAGCATATGTTCATGGAGCTGGCTTTGTGCACAGGAGCATTGTCATGCTGGAACAGGTTTGGGTCTTGTAGTTCATTCTACTGCATCCGAAGACCTTCTGTACAAATGTGTGTTTTCCAAATGTTTGGTAACAGTTTGTGGAAAGAGAGAAAAAGTCTTTTCCTTAACACAGAGAAACTACAGCGCAATAAAATGCTTTTTTGCCCACATAAGCTTGTTAGGAGCCTAGAGACACAGAGCAGAGTCAGACATGATACAGCAACCCTGAAGCACAGAAGGTTAAGGGCCTCAGTCAAGGGCCCAAGGACAGCTTGGTAATACTGAGGTTTGAACCCTTTGACCTTTTGATCAGCAACCTAGAGCCTTGACTGCTGAGCTAGCACTTCCCTACCATGTGACACTTTTGCCTTACAAGTCCAATGTGAAAAAAAAAAAAGGATATAAGTATATATATATATATATATATTCTGAAAAGAAGAAGTCACGCTTTTTAGACTTGACTATGTTTAAATGGTTTACTGCTAAAAACAAGATACGACAGAAACGAGGTTTTATTTTATTTGATAAATTACATTTTGGATTAACGTCATATTTCAGCATTAAATCTCAATAACCAACACTGGATATTGGAGACTCCTTCCAGAACTGTTAATCAAACATCTTGCAGAAAACTGTTTTTAATGTCAAGCCTTTTCTTAGAAAAGAAAAATTGACAACTCCACGGATGACCAATCAGAATCGTGCATTCAGCAAAGCTCGAGTAGAAGTGCAGTTATCACGAACTCTTTGTGAGCGAGAGACGAGTCGCCGGCTTGTTTTAGGGACTGACAGAAGTAAAACAAATATTTCTCAATTTATTTTCTCGCTGCTGATTCATTTGTCTTTTGCTCTTTGCCCTCCTGTGGGACACCCAGTTTTCTCTGGAGCTGAACGTTGTATAGGAGAACTGAGGTCCTGCACACATCTGCCATCTGGAGTGTAATTATAAGGTCTTTATCTGGCATCTAACTGGTCCCTAGAATTTATTTTTTATTTTTTGTAAATTGACCCGTTGTTACATTCTATTATTTAGTCAAAAAAATAAATATGAAACATGGCCCATAACCAGGCCGCTTGATATCCATGTGCCGTTCACTACACACTAACAGAAGAGAGCAGAGCAAACTCATAGAGGAGAAAGTGTCTATTAGCTGCAAATGTTCTAACCTGTACATGGATGCAAGTGCAGGCAATTATAATAAGAAAGCAGACATGGAACACCAGGAAACCTGATCATGAACTACTACCGCAAACAATACCAACCACCGTAGAAGATCAACACAAGAGGCGTGAGGCGAGACTAACCAAGAGTAACAAGCTACAGGTTCGAACGATCAGTCACATGTGACATGCAGGGGCTGATGGGAAACGCAGCCCAGTGGCTCTTTGGCATGGTCCTGACAATGACCTTACTAATGAATATTGTACACACATTCTTCAAAAACTGATCATCGGGTAGGTGGAGCTCAGTGTTTAAGATGAAGGACTTCTGATTTAAAGCTTAAATCTGACCACTAATAAGCTTCCACTGCTGGGCCCTTGAGCATCGCCCTTAACCCTTAACCAGGCTCAGTATTTACATTCATACAAAAAAGACGAAGTCCCTCTGGATAACGGCGTCTGCTAAATACGTCAATGTAAATTATGATGGAAATATAATCCTGAGACACCGATTTCCCTGTGAGAGTGAGTAAAAGTATTCTCTCTCTCTCTCTCTCTCTCTCTCTCTCTCTCTCTCTCTCTCTCTTCCCTCCCCCTCTTTTTTAATTGTAATGTACTTCAAATGATTGATAGATTATTGCCAAAGCACCAATATAAATTATTGAAAAATGAAAGAAAGAAAGAAAGAAAGAAAGAAAGAAAGAAAGAAAGGAAAACACAAAAAATTAAATAAATAAATATTACATTAGATTTTTCGAAATTAGTTGCTAGTGTAGGACAAAAAGTAGGAGGGTTACAATAAATAAGTAAAATTTCTGGGAAAAAAAAGCAGTAAACCAAGAGGAGACGCTTTGCACTAAATATGTGTGTGCCCAATCATATCAGTTGCGTGTTTGTGTGTGTGTGTGTGTGTGTGTATGTGTGGAGGGTAGCTCTGTGAGCTACTATGTGATGTGAGCAGCACATAGTAGCTGGGTCGGTGTTGGGTCCTGACCTCTTTGTAGATCACGTTTTGTGGTAAAGGAGGTCAGTAACTTGATCTCAGGAGACACACCATGGCAGTAGACACAAGCTGTGAAAAAGAAAAAAATCATGTCCTGGGGATTAACGTGAAGTGGGACACGAGAGGTCAGTCACCTTTAGATGAAAGAATGCACACACACACACACACACACACACACACACACACACACACACACACACCTGATCCCTGAGGCCTCTTTTCATCCTTCAGGGTTCTAAGAACATGTCAGCAGCTGCCCAGAAGGCATTTTGGGAATCTGTGTTTGAGGACAAAAAGCAGGTGCAGGCAGCTTTCAAGACACCTTAAACACACAGACACACACACACACACACACACACACACACGCACCTGATTTGTCCACCTGTTATGGCTCAGCTCAGATCAGCTCAGCAGGAACCTAATAGATAACTTTCAACCAAATGGCCCAGGTCACAAGATCTGAGCACATTTGAGGACAGCGAATGGAGAGAAAGGTGTAACTGATGACAAGGAAGTGTGTATGTGTGTGTGTGTGTGTCTGTCTGCTTTTAATTTAGAAGATCAAACAAGATTTGACCAAACTTGATCAAAACATGATAAATTTCACAGAATAAAATCCCGTTTTTTTTTTCCGCCGAAGACATAAACGAGCGCACGGGCAATTTCTCATTAATTGATGAGAGACGCTCATTCGCAGCATTTATGGGTATTTTTTTTTCCCCTTTATAACATTTTTACTGCGTCACTTTTTATACCATCGTAGCAGAATTTTACTGGCAGTAACTGATGATCTCATTTGAGAAGATTAAATAAAGCTGTATATATAAACCTGTATGGCTTTAGCACTCTCGAATATTGCTTTAAGAAGGAAAAAAAAATAATTGGCTTGCATAGTTTTTTTTTTTACAAAACCTACACACACTAAATCAGATAAAGTAAAGTGGTCAGGTTGGAAATACAATTTAAAACAATAACAACAATACAAATGTTAAGTAATAACCATCGAATAATTTCCCATTAGTCATATTTCTCAGATGTACTACTATAAATCAGACAATGGAAAAGCAATGGAGAATTTAATGTATACACTGCAGTAAATGGTGTCCTATTGGCTTGTGGAGGCCCAAAATCTTACTAGGAACACACTTGTGATTGTAGTCGGTGTTCCAAAGGTGTTCAGTGGGGTTAAGGAAGGCAGGCTACTTCAGTTTTCCCGTTTCAACCTTAACACACTTCGTTTTTGTGCACATTATGATGCAGGAACGGTGTATAGATACACGCACACACAAACATAGGTAGGTTCTATACGAGTTCCTGTATGAGTCTTAAAGAATGTTTACTACTGGTGATCAGTTTGGAGTATATACACTGTAATTAGTTAATAACTTAAATTGCAGTTAGATTTACAGTACTGTATAAACTCTAATATATATATGTATATAGTCCCAGAGTTTTAAGTTTTTTCGATCTTCTATGACTATAACCTCTGTCCATCGCTGCTTTGTCCATAGCTAAACCGAGCGGCAGCGCTGTCCCAGGCCAGGGAGCGAGGAATTGTGGGTAAATTGGGCATGAGTACAGTGCACATGCACATGCACGTCGTTATGGCTCTCGGAGGTCACGTCGGTACGATGTCTTCCTCCAAAAGTTTGATTAATTTCACTTTCCCACATCACAAGCGACGGCTTTATCGCAGGACAGGGATCATGACTCTCAGTGCTCTCCACCCAAAACCAAACGAGGGAAGAGAGACAGAATGCAGGATGCTGTAAAAACAAAAAGACCTCCTGAGTACTTGGCGTTTTCCATCCGCTTATTAATGAGGTGGTGTAGGAGAAGCGATTTAGTACCGTTTGGCCGGAGTCAACACCAGTTACATCCACTTTGATTATCGGTCGTAAATTATTTTGAGAAAGTGCAGCGTGGTGAGATTTAGCTTACGGCGTCTAGATGCGAGGATACCGATCGTCTCGAGTGCAGTTACATTTTCTGCATTGCTGTTCATTCCTGTAAAAACAGTAGATAAACGGGGGGAAAATCCGAATCCGAGACACAGACACAGCGTGTGGTCAGGCTGTAATTAACGTCCTCCAAATTTCCTCTTTCGGATTCTCTTCACATTTCCTGATAAATATAATTTCATAAAATATAGACAAAATATTTCAATCTTGCGTTGGTGTCTACCTACAGCTACAAGATCACATTTAGGAAGGAGGTATACAGACACTCGCCTAGGTAGCAATGTTGTGATTTTCTCCCACAGTGAATGTCAGGCTTTAATCAAGCTGTTAGATAATGTAGCCATGTACCAGAACAAAAACTGAGATGAAAGCTTTGTAGACACCCAACCATAGGATTTGCACATGCTTTCCTAAACATCCCATTTCACATTGAGACAGTGGGCCTTCAGTGGGGACGTACCCGACTTAATCCACCTCCTAATACCCCCACTATCACGTCGCAATTATAGAAACCATCAAAACTATACAAAAACACAATATAACAATGCGTGGCATTACAGAGAGAGAGACATTTCACATATGGAGGGTGAATAACATTTTACTAAAGCAGGAAACCCAGTTAAGGCTCCAAACCTCTACACTACAACCGCAACTGTGCACCTACATCATCTGGAGCAGTTCAGAATCAATATGTGTCTAATAACATGACAAAAACATTAAAATGTAAATAAAATACAACCTACTCACAAGACATGCAGACTCATAATTTGCAGCGCTCCTCAGAGGCTGTAATCCAGTGGTACCGCTCGTATTCACTGGTCTGGAAGTGAAGAACAAACCCTTTCCCGGGCTGAGACAAGATAGCTAGCTTCGGGTTTGGCCGACCTCCTCACGATGTCTAGCTTTTCTGGAAAATGTAATTGCACCTATGTCCGAGACAAAATCAATTTCTCTTCCTCCGTAGGCATAAAAAGTCTAACTCTGAGCTACATTTTTATCTTATTTATACAACTGAACAACTAGGGTGTGCTTAAGGGCCCAGGATTTGCAGCTTGGTGTGGCTGGAATTTGAACTCTCAACCTTCAGAGTTTCGCAGTCCAATGCCAATGCAGTCCAATTTACCACTAAACTACCACCTCACCTATGCGCTAAACTGCCCAATATTCTATATTAATTTTGTAAATAATTTTACAGGAGTTTACAGAAATGGTAAATACTATGATTTCAACTAGAACAACATATTTAGAGACAATCTAGTAGTACATGGTACAGGGTGGTACAGTATGGGGCGGGGCAGGGTGTGGGGGTTCGGTATTGAGTTTTTTTGTGTGGCAAAGCATTGTAAGAAGATGACATGAGTGGGAATCTCATTTACTGTAACACTTTGGTTGCGTTTAAAAAGCAAGTATTGATCCATATGGACTTCTTGGAGCAAATCCACTGATGGTTGATCAGTTATTTTACACGCAAATGAATAATTCTAACGCTGAGCGATTTTGGCTGCGTTCTGGTTGTCCAAAACACATTTAAAAAATCCTAAAGGATTATAGGAATCTGGTTTCGGACAACTAGAACGCAACTGCCATCATTTCAGACATTTCCCTGCAGAGTGAGGGTCATGATTAGAACGGATATGAGCGCCAAACCTGAGCGAGTCAGGTGGACAGTACGATAACAATAATGTTTTTATTATCAAAGCATGTCATGAACAAAACTAACGCCAGATCATTGTTTGTTGCTAGCCATCGTTAGCGAGAGAACTCAGGCCCGAACGAGTCAGTTTTTCACCATGTACAGTCTGACACTATGACAACTGAGATCCTACGGTGTGACATGGGGATCATGTTTGTACAGTCTGACAAGGTACAATCGCAAAGGACTATTAAAAATCGCACAGTGTGAGTCTGGCGTTAGTCACATAAAATTACGAGAATCTATAAATGAGGTATAGTATAGGATATTTTACATTTTGAAAGAAACATATTTTCAATTCGATTTGTTTTTCCATTTCAAAATTGAGTAAAAGCAACACACACAAGCCTAAAAATGTCTGTAGGAAAGAAGCCCTTTAAATGCGTTTTTTTTCTCCTTTGTTCTTCTCTATATTTTGAGTGAGGTGAGAAAAAGAATTCGATTCAGGAAAGCTTGTAGATTTCATCTGTAAAGTATATTATAAAAAAATTAAATAAAAATAAAACGCCAAATTCTAACCACATGAAGGTTTTTTCGCCATGCTTTCTTACCATTTGTTTATCAGGAACACACATCTTACACATTCCCCAAATCTCTCAGTAGCACTTTCACACCTGTGTATACACACCTGCCACCAGTAAGAGGCCTGGACATGAGTTTATTTATTTTACATGAGCATTGAAAGAATTTAAATTAGAAACAGATTTTTTTTTAGGCACTCAATCAAAAGAATCTGCATATTTATATAATAAAATGTGGTTTTCATCATTTTCCTGATGCTGCTGATTGTTGTACTGTATATGCTAATGTGACCATCGTATTGTCTTATTGTTAAACCTCCCCCCCCCCC
>MU591762.1:3668303-3730803 GCA_024362625.1 Silurus asotus
CAAAAAAAAAATGAAAAAATTAAATAAAATTTAATAAATAAAAAATAAATAAATACATTTGGCCATTTTTTTTAACACACCACCATAGTATCCATCTCATTATTTCCTCCTTAGAGGAACAGGGAAAGAGCCGTGACCTCACGTAGCAGAAGCTACGTGACACAGATCCATCACTGGAAACGAGTTAGCTTTAGTTAGCTAGCTAGTTTATGGGTGGGCAGAGCACGGTTTTAGAATGGGACAGAAGATCCAGGGCGCACAATGGCTCCTGTGTGTGTGTGTGTGTGTGTGTGTGTGTGTGTGTGTGTGTGTGTGTGTGTGTGTGATTAATACAGTAGGAGTAGAGTAGGAGGAGGGGCATGCCCTTTAACTCGATTAATCCCAAGCTGAACGTTTATAATTGCTAATGTAGCCAGTCGTGACTCCTCATTAGAAGTAGACTCAGGTCTGTATAGGACAAACACGTCCAAGTGATAGAGGATTGGATCTCCAAGCTGCATACAGATGAAAAATGCTAATGTTTGCTATTTTTATATATATCTTAATCTGTCATGGAATTAGCATCATTCGTTATCCATAGTGATTTTTCTTTTCTTTTAAGAAGAGTTGAACTGTTGATATGCTATATACATAAACTACTTTCTAAACAATCTAAATATTTTTTGTATTATACATGTAATACTTAAACTTCTCGACTTGCATTGTACCTCACTGTCTCAAAATGTTTGTCATGCTACATTTCTAAGGAAAGGCAGATTGAAATACATTTTTTTATAGAAATGTATCAACATTGTGCATGTTAGTTCTGTATAAACTAACAAATCGCCTCCAGAACAGCCTCAGTTCTTCCTGCTGTTTGTCCCACAATTTGTTAAAAGCATTGCTTTGACATTTAGGTTCATGTTACATGTAACATTTATTCATGACATGATTTATTTTTATTTGTACTACTATCTATCAGAGTCTAGTGATTATGGAGGCTATTTATGTCACTGCACTTCATATTCATGGAAACCAGTCTGCGGTATTTGCCTTGTAATATAGTGCATTTAAACAGTGTGTTAATCTAAAGTGACTTACAATTCTTAATTATACAACTGAGCAGTTGAGGTTTAAGGGCCTTTCTCGAGGGCCCAAGAAGTGGCAGCTTGGTGGTGCTGGGATTTGAAATCACAACATTAAATCCACACCTTAAATACTGATCTACCACCTCCCTACATAACATACCAAATTTTGACAACAATCAGCATGTTGAAGCAAAAATTGAGATTCAGTTGTGTATTTTTGAGTCTTTGTTTCCAAATTGTCCTGATCTACCAGGGATCAGTTGTTCAAAAGTCAAAAAAGGTTTATTTGGTCAACATAAAACCAGGTTGAGTGGAGTGTTTATAAAAAGTCCACAAGGCCTAATGGATCCCTGAGACATTTTAGATCGTATTAAAGCAGCTCTAACATATTTATCCACTTGATGCAAGGATTTGAGTGGTTTCAGACAGAAAAAAAAAGAAAGGTGCTTTATGTTTGTTACATGTACATTACAAGACAGGAAAATGTTCTCTTTGCTCAACGATGTTAGGAAGCTGGGGTAAGAGTGAACCAATGGAGCACAAAAAAGTTAATGGCGTTCCACAAGGGCCAGAAAAGTGGCAGCTCGGTGATACTGGGGTTTGAACCCCCAACCGTCCAATCAGTAAACCAGAACTTCAACCACTGAGCAACCATTCCTAGTGTCAGGAAACAGATGCTCCTCATGAGATCTTTCTTAGTTCTGGACTAGAACAATTAGTAAAGTGAACAGTTGGATTGAAACCTATTGGTGTATTATGGAATTTGTTTACCTGAGGTTGCAGTTCAATTGAATGTTCGACATTTTGCATGGTTGTTGCACCTTGGCATAGATTCTATGCCTCTGGACCAGTGAACTCCATTCACAGTCTACCGTTGGTCCAGAATGTGTGTGTTTAATGGGAGGTTCAATTCTGGTGACTGTAAATGCCATAGCATATGATTTAAATAATTTTCACCCTCAAACATTCAGTGAATGGGGGATGAGTTATCCTGGAAAGAGACCACTTCCATCAGTATATTAATGTTTCACATTACGAAGTTTAATCCATAAAAGTTTATTTGGATTAAGGCTTCTTTTTTTAAGAGCCAAACCCTGCCTAAAATAAATAAGTTTTTCCATTGATTTGTACCATATCTCAAGGCCACTTTCAAGCCATAGTTACTGACACTACCAATGTTTCTAGGCATAATGGCTCAGCCTTTTCTTCAAGCCAAAAGGTCTACCACTAAGCAGAGTAAATGCATTTGAGTAAATGTACATTCTTATTGTACTTAAGTAAATTTTTTGTCAACTTTTTATTTTTTCACTGGGTATCAAGGATATAAGCAACTTACTCTATACCCAACTACATTTATGATTCAATAGGTGTACTTTTAACTTCACTATATTTTAATTGACAATCACCGTTATCAACTACATTTTGCACCTCTATTAAAGAGGTCGTTAAGGCTAAACTCTCCACGCATCTATTGCCTGTGAGTGACTTTTAAGCTCCGCTGGCCTCATTTTCAGTCCAAAAAGAGCTTGAATCAATTCCAAAAAACTTTGAGAACCAGTTTTTGATAAAGTTGAATAAAAGGTTTAAAAGTTTTAATGCAGTTTTCACTCATTTATTACAGTTATTTAATACTTAGTATAAGCTAAAAAGCCCTGTTTTAAACATTTATGTCTAGTTTTAAGACCCAAACCTGTTTTAGTGCCTAAATTTAATTTCAATATTCTAGTTTTAAAGTAGTTTTCACTCATTTATTTATTATTCATTGCTTCTTGAAAGGTAAAAACGCAAGATTTAAGCATCCAACAGCATCTATTATTATGCTACTTTCAAGAAGTTGAATAAAAATATCACCGCTCTACGAGACAGAGGTGCATCAAATCACTCAGCTCTGAATACTTGTTTTTTTCTGTCTAAAATGACTTAGGTTTTTGTCTATTGAAAAATAATGCTTCATCTACTTTGTGACATGATGCTGCCATTGTATTTGTTAATTAAAGAGCAATTTTTTGAAAGATTGCTTTACTACTTAGTTTTATTATTATATGTATATATATATATATATATAATTATAATAATAATAATTATTATTTTTTTGCACCTTTTTTAACTGCATTAGCCTTAAACTTCTTCTTGTACTTTTACTACAGTGTCTGCACACTTTTTACTGCTATAGACTTATATTTATTTACTCTACATATGTTTACACATATATATATATATATATATTACATCATGTACATATACTACTATCTATCTTTATTAATAAATTTTTTTTTTGCCAGCAAGTGTGTGTGTGTGTGTGTGTGTGTGTGTGTGTGTGTGTGTGTGAGAGAGAGAGAGAGAGAGAGAGAGAAAGGAACCAGATGCCTGTGTGAGGCAGGCGACCGATTCACATCAAGTTATTATATCTTTATTAATGCAGTGTTCAGGTGTACAATTTGATTTGTATTTTATGAAATCAAAACTAAAAATGTACTGTTTTTGGCTTTTCATTAACATTTGTCTTGGTGTTGAGGATTAGTGTATCTTTGAGCCTACGTTCAAAAGGAGTCAAATGCTTAAGCTTTGGACAAATCAGGTGCTCAATTCATATTTAAATTGGTAACTAAACTTAGGGAGTAGGTTTTGCTTTTTACTTTTACTCAAGTAGGATTTTCAGGGACTCTTTCCACCTTTGGGAAAAGCCATTGTAGGATTACGCAGAACCTTTGTATTTCGTCTAATTGATGAATGAGGCGATGATGAGTATTATCACTCTCCTTCCGTCTATCAGATCCCACCCCCCATTTTTGTCATCAATATTTGATTTTTCCAATTAACCCTCCTGCATCATTCACCAGCTCCATGACCACTTCCATTTACTCTCAGCCCTTTTCTTCTTTTTATGTGACATACAGTAAATCACACAGCGCATAAGCAACATGGCTGTCAAGTCCAGGGTTGGGCAAATATACATCAAAATCTATTTGAAAATGAAATAAATACCTTAACTTTAGTTGTATCAAAATAAACTACTGAATTTTTTTATAAAAAATAAAAAAAAAACTTTTACAAGGGAGCAAATTGCTTTGCAAAACTTCCATCAATTGGGCTATTTGATCTCTTCATAATTACACCGACTCAGTTGATTCAGCAACAGCTTTTCTTTGGGCCGAGTCACACAATAAATCTGACATATGCATTCAGTTAACACATTTACATACATAATCCCTGTGATCTCCCAGATGAAGGTTAGTTTTAAAGTAACCAACAGTTTAATGTTTAAGTTCACAAATGACTCATAATTGTACCCTAGTTTAGTTACTTTTAGTTACTTGGTGTATGTCAACACTGAGTCAATGACACACAATAATAAATGATTGTTAATCATAAATATAATAATATATTATGTGTCAGGCAGTCATTCATGCAATTGTATGCAAAATCATGATCGCACTAAACAGCGACTTCACTCACGGTACAATATTCAACAATCAAATATTTAAATTACTGAAAACCTTTTTGGAAGTTAATGTCAGAACCACCAGCCACGCCTTCTTTCAAGGCTCTCACTCAGCCTCCTTCTGCTCTAATCACCTACACCTGTTCCCCATTACCTTTCCCCTTTATAAGGTCCCGATTCCACTTCACCCACTGTCGGATCTACTCGTTGCCATGAAAGATTTACCGGACTCCATACCGCTAGTATTACCCATACTTCCATGCTCCTGGCTCCACTTTAGAGAAAGTGCTCAAGATTGGTTTGCCTACATCGGTTCACATTGGCGATCATCCCTGGACTACCCGCGTTACGGATTCTACCAGCATTACGGATTCTACCCGCTCTTTGGTCTGTACTTCTCCTCAAGCCTCTGCCTTGACTTCAGAATAAATAAAGACATTCTAGTTGTACTCCCGGTTCTTACGCTTGGTCTATATCGTGACAGTTGAAAACAAGCATTTTAGCATTAACAATTATTAAATCATTATAAAAAATTGATCATTATAAAAGCTGGCATTCTGCACGTTTCCTACCCGGAGCATCTTTTTCCATATGGATACATTTTATTAGTTCTGATCCCAACAAGTCTGCGCAAACTACTGAGTAGGGACCAATCAGAGGCTGCATTTGTATGATGTCATTAAGTATGTTACAAAATTTTAAAACTACACAAACTGCAAAAGTATTTTGATACAAAACATGAAGCCATTTTCATCAACCCTCTCAAAAACAAATCCCAAAACCCTGATTCATATTTGAAATATGTATTTGCGATACATGTATCATAAATACTGCCCATCCCTGGTCTAGTCTCATCGAGCTTTAAGTAATGACTCACCATTGGATCTTTATTCTATCGTGCAGCTATGTAAAGCTCACCGCTATTTCTACAAGATTCCTTCTCGCAAAGGGTCCCAGCAAGAGCTTTTTTTTTTTCCTCCCATGTTGTTTTACAGTTATATTTAACCCTGATTGGCTGTGATACCATCTGTTCCAGCTCCCTATCCCTTCAATCCTAGGAAGGAAGTTTCTAATCCTTCTTTTTGTTCCAAGAGATAGGCAGAATACTGTTCAGTGTCGCAGCGGTTTATGCTCCTCTTTAAAATCTCTTGTTCCGATCACTTCCTGTTTCCTCCCGCTGTTTACTGGATGCCCGGCCAGGCAGGCGGGTGAACGGGTGGGCTGAATTGTCGGCAATTTATTTTCATTTGCTTATCGGTGTAATTGACGTCGGGCCATGGCTCCCTGGGACAACCATAATGTCATTGCACAAACAAGTTTTATTAGCACAAACGGGAGTTTAGAGCCACTGCACTCTTCTCATGCTGACAGAAATTGCCCGTTGCACTCGTCTCTCCCGTGTGGTCCAAAGCTACACGTCATTAATAACCAGCACTATCAAGATGGACAGACTGAGGGGCAGAGGGAAATGTAATTATTTCCTACTTGACTCATCTTTCTTTTCTTTATATGTCCATATATGACTGGAAAGCCTTCCGGGAGAGCAGGAAGTAAAGAGAGGAAGGAGCAGGTGTGGCTTAGTAGAGGAGGGAGGGCAAGAAGGCAATACTTCCCAATTATCGTCATTACGATATGGGTGTACTGAAATATCAGCACAATAGTGTCATTTCATCTTGTATTATTCCTAATTTTAAAACTTTAGACCATATAGAATATATTAGCATTACATTTTCCCTTTCCATGATCTAAGAGAACCGAACCTGTTCCAGCATCACAATGCCCCGGTGCACAAATCCAGCTCTATGAAGATGGTTTAAATGGGATGAAGTGAAAGATCTTAAAGGACCTTCAACCTACTTAACACCTTTGGAACAAATTGAAATGCTGACTGCCAGAGGTGGAAAGTAATTAGGTTTAAATACTTTGTTAGTTTAGTTTAGTTTTAATCTGTTTGTTGACATGATCAATATTTTTTTCTTCTAAATCTCACTCATTTTCAGCACATCAACCAATTCTTTGTCATTGTGCTGCTTTTTCAATCCACTGGTGTATCATTTCCCGGCTCTTACATACCACAGATGTAGGCTAGTTTATGAAGCTAATAATAAGCAAGACAGTAAGAAGTCTGGCGTTAACGTGGATGAGACAGAGGGAGTCAGTGATGTAAACATGACTGAGAACAGAGACATTCCAGGTCATCATCTTATCTCTGTTGTGTTCTTCTACTTTACTAACACCCTTTTGGCTGAAGGAGCACAAATCCCCAGAAGATCTTCACAGAAGAACGGAGGTTATTGTAACAGCAAATGGGGACTTAATGTGTGATGTTCAAAAAGCACATGTAAATCTGATGGCCAGGTGTCCAAAAATTTTCATCCATTTACCATCTATGTTGCCTCTAGACTTCTGAAAATCTAATCGCACAATATTGAATTTCAACATAATGCCAAACAGCACCAGGTAATAGAAGGTGCTATCAAAAAGTTTCGGGACTAATGATGCTATTCTGACCACATGCGTTACCACATCTGAGATTTCATCAAGTTAGAACAAAGAAAAATCTGCCACAGAGACGTTTGGCATGACATACATCGATGCCGCAATGAGTCATTGGAGGTGTTTTGAGTGGCGTACGCATTTCAAGAGCGCAAGAACATCACTGGAAAACCATCAGGAAAACCTTCAACGGCATATTATATATTATAACCTGCAGCCCTACTTGGAAAGCACAGTGCACTTCTGCAAAATCTCTCAATGCAATATTTGTTTTAGCAGAACATCTGAAACACCCACATGATGTCATTAATATCGAGCTTTCATTACAGGAATAAATGAAAACCATGCCGGGAAAGGTCAAAGCCATTTTTCTTAAGCTGATACGAAACATTTGTTTTCAGAACGGGAAAAAACCCGCGATTCAATTATTTTGCAATTACGTTTTGGAATTTTTCAAATCTAATTTGCTAATGAGATTTTGATTGCACAGGAGACGCCATTTCAACAGGGAGTACAGAAAGATAGTGGATATGCTTAGCAGTGCGATTATTAGACTCAAAATGTTTTCTTTTTATTGAATGTGGCTTAAGCTCGGATGATTGTTAGGATCAGCCTGAAAACATACTGTATCTACAAAATCAGTCAAATTTCCTTGGGAGGATATAACAAGCAAAATACATACTTTGACGTCAGTAAGACAACATAAGCATGTTGATGGGTTTTATTTATTTATTTTCTGGGCTTTATTCATTAATATTATATTGCAATATTACCTGTTTGCAATATGTCTGTTAACATAACATACAACATACTTACTCGTGGTCTCTTTTTTGTATTTATACATTGTGTTGTGTATATACTGTATACTATATTATGTTTTATTCTTTTTATATAATTGCATTTCTTATTTTTTATATATATTTGCTGCTGTAACAGAGAAATCTCCCCACTGTGGGATGAATCAAAAATATAGGTGGTCCCTAAATATGTGCAACAATTTTTGTAATTTCAATGTGATTTATAGTACAAAATTTTGGCTTCAAATCAAATAGCGAAACATAGAAAATGTGCATTAAATCATTTATAGCCAATTCATTAGGCTCAAAAGTACTGAATAAGCAGTGGCCAAGTGTGGCCCGTTTCCTCCTTCTTACATGAAGAGGAGATCTGGAGACGATTTCAAGACCTTAAAAACAGCAAGGCCAATGTAAGTAGATGTAAGAAAAGTGGATGATTGAAGAATTGCTTTATTGTTGTAGGAAAAACTCCTGTCACACAATGTAGATAATTCAAGAACACTTTGGAGGAGGTAGGTGTGTCAGCGTCAAAGTGTACAATCAAGAGGCACAGTCATGACGGTAAATACAGAGGATGCGAATCTCAACCAGAAAGGCCAGATATTATCAAGGAGGAAAGGAAAGGCTCATGATCCAAAGCATCATCTCATAGTAGAGGCATGGGCATGGATGGATGCAAACAGAACAAGGTCACTGATGTTTATTGATGATGCCACAGCTGTTAGAAATAGCAGGATGAATGTATGAAGCTGTACTTACTGCTCAGATTTAGCAAATGCTGTAAATACTGATGACACTTTACAGTATTGATGACACTTTACAGTACTGCTAGATAATGATCCAAAACATCCTATAGAAGCCACTGAAGAGCTTCTCAACCCAAATGAGCATGTCTTACTTTTACTGAAGGCACAACTGTAGTCAGAAAGATCCATAAAACAAGAAAAATCTGAATGTAACTGCAATAAAAGGTCTAGCAAAAAGTCTTAAAAGGTGGAAACTCCAAATTTAAATGATAAAATAATCTGAATTCAATTCGTGTAGCACTTTTAACACTGCATATTGTCTCAAAGCAGCTTTACTGAGGTAAATATAAGTTTAGTGCCTAAAATGTGTTTTTCATAATTCTAAGTTTATCTCTAGTAATCGAGCCAGTGGTAACTGTGGCAAGGAAATACTCCCTGAGATGGCAGTAGGGAGAAACCTTCACGGATCTTTAGGATGTTGAGGTGGAAACATCAATCGTTGTAATTCCTAAAAAAACAGTGCAATATTTCTATAACACTATATACATGTAGCAACTATATCCTGCTTGCTTCGATTCCATTTTGGGCCTATATGAAATCAAAATTATGAAATTGTCACTGTGTAAATAATCATGGACCTGGTTTGAATGTTTCTGCTACTTCCTGTTCACATGAAAAAACCCTTTTTCAGCAACATTACACAAGTTACACAGAAAAGATTAACATTCTTTAAAGAAGGGGAGTCTAATACTGTTTAATGATTTGCATTGTTTACACTGGTAAAGAGTTGGATTCTTATGCTAAACATGGGCAAATTTAAAAAAATAAAATAAAATAAAAATAACAGATTGGACGTATGCCCGGAAATTATAAAAACACACTCCTTTCTGGTGTCGTGAAGAGCAGAGTTCCTTGTATGGCCACTTCTCCTGAAAGAGAACACGCACACAGCAACCAGAGCGAAATCAAGAGCATATCCACCACCGTGCTTCATTCAGGTACGGAAGTTGTCAGGAGCTGAGGGGGCGTCGCAAGGTGCATCTCTGACAACGGCCGAGGGGGGCGTGGCAGGGGAATCTCTGACAACGGCCGAGGGGGGCGTGGCAGGGGAATCCCTGACAGGAGCGCTGCACAGGACGTCTCCAAAAAAGTGTGATTTTGGTTGTGAGCGAAGGAGAACCTTGTAGGGGCAGCAATAGGAGTTTCGCAAGTATGTTTGTTCCAGTCATTTCTTTAGCTCCACCCACAGCCCGCCTCCGGGAGCTCAGAGAGAATCGTAAAGCTGCCGGTTTTCTTGTATTTATCTGAAAAACTGAATGAATAATGCAGTACAACCCTATAGGTGTTCCAGATTAACTTGAGATTGGCCAAAACTGTGTGTGTTATGTCTCCTTTAATACAGCAGGCAGGATGACATGCACTATAGAAACATTTATTTTTTTCTTTCCATAATACTCAAGTGTAATGTAATTCTAAAATCAGGCTATGACCATGTTAACGCTCGAATCTCGTTCCCAGATGTAGATCATAATGCCACCCCGCCTGCATTACATTCTTCACACTCTATTTGTCTAATCACACTTCTTTACGTGGCTGTATTTTCTTCTCGGAGTCTGTTTGGTATGTACAGGGTATTTATCATGCCAGGGTTGCGAACTTCTGTCCTTCCCTCTTTCCCTCCCTCCTTCCTTCTCTCCCTCCATTTCCACATATATCAGTCATTATCGTTCCTCAGCGTTAATTTGTTCTGCCGGGCGATTATATCGCTATGAAGAATTGAATGACTCGCTGATTGATTATGCGACTCATCAGCAGATAGTCTTCTCGGCCCACCCAGAACGTACACGCACACACACACACACACACACACACACACACACACACACACACACACCACTGAACATTTTTTATTACAATACATAGCCACATGGGACAGACAGTCAGTGACTTTGCCTGCAGAATCAGTCATTTCACAGATGTCATCAATGAAAATACAAGACATGACATATACACCGTCATGGCAGTATGATCGCACCATGCATTTACACACACACACACACACACACACACCCATGCCCCCACAGTGCATAATGGAAGCATAGCACCATTTTTTATACTGATTCTCTGCCATATTTACAGCGGTTCACGTGAAGGCACTGTTTGGTATTTTGTTATTTAGTACATTTTTGGAATTCCGAACAAAATTTAGGAAATTCTATGGAAACATGGATCAATTGGTCAGTCTGGTTTAAGACTGATGTTCAGACCTGAAATTGCTAATCATGCTAATCATGTTTCTGCTTCAGTGGAAAACACAGCTTGTGTAGCTTGATTATTAAGCTAATAAAAAAAATCCTAGCAGGTGACAAAACTACAATATTTTTTTATCAGGATTAAAGGGTTTTATTTTCGTCTTTTCTTTACTTTTACTGTTTTTTGTTTTGCTTGTTTTATGCTAACTCATGAAATCAACTTTTTTAACCAATGGCCAAACAAAGTCAATGTGATAAAGAATTACCATAAAGAAAATACTCACACAATAATGTGTTCTTTTCTCGTTAGTGAGTTTTATCAAATTGTATTTAAAGAGCATTGATGTGCCTACTGGATGTGTATTACAGCTCCAGTGTGCCTGGTTCTAACCTGAGCTCGGGTTTTTATCGATGTAGAATTGTACCTGTTCTTCTTATGTGTGGGTTTTTTCCAGGTTCTTCCCCAAAAATATTCTCATACACAATTTTGACAAACGTTTTTGGGCACCTTATTTGGCCTCCCATTCCCCATTTAGTCCCCATTTCCTGTTAAAATAACCTTTACTCTTCTGGGAAGAGGTTTGCCTAGATTTTGGAGTGCGCTTATGGGGAGTCATGCTCATTCCACCACAAGGGTGTTATTAAAGTCAGGTACTGATGTAGGTGAGGTGAGGAGGTCTGGGGTGCACTCAGTGTTCACATTCATCCCAAAGGTGATCAAAAGAGTATCTTTATGGAGCTGGTTTTGTGCATAGGGGCATTGTCAAACTATTGCATTCAGAGACATCCTATAAGACTTCTAGACTCAAGTCAAGAAGTCAAGAATCTTTTATTGTCATTTTAACTATATATAGCTGGTGTATTACACAGAGAAATGAGACAACGTTTCTTTAAAACCTGGATTCTCTTACAAGGTTAGAGTTTTTCCTGAAGATGAAAAGCAGAATCTGCACACTGAAAGTAGCCCAGGTCAAAAGATTCATAATAAGCTTTCCATGTCAGTCTGTGTTAAAGCTTGAAGAAATCTGAAGGACCAGATTTATAGATTTTTAAGATAAGGCTCATTGTTCAAGCAGTGTTTAACCCTTCTCTCAAAACTGCTGATAGATCTTCTTCCTCTGCTGAAAGCAACTTTTGGCACATAAAAAAAAAAAAAAAAAAAAAAGTATAATTTGAAGCTCTATTCTTTGTCCAGAAACAAAACCTCCCTCCTTAGAAGACCCTCTGTTGGAGCTGATACCCTCCACCTTGTCAGTCTTCTTTCTATTTATATATATCAGCATTTCATCATTGCAGGCTCTCAGGCCATATGGGCTGGAGTTTGGTTAGGAGTCTCTAGAGGAGGTGTTTCTGCTCTTTTGAACTCTCTATGGGGAGATTTGTCTTCCTCCCCAGCTCTCCTCTCCGTTCTGTTGAGTCTGGGCTCGAGCCAGGTCGACCGCTGCCATTTGTATCACCTCAGACAACAGTAACAAACCACACAGGCTTTCTTCAACACCTCGTCCATTTCTCCCATCATCAAGCCTTTACCTTCACCCCCATCCACCTCGGTTTCTTTTTCAAATTATAGTTTTACTCCTTCCCTCTGCCTATCGATCTCTCCCGGCATGGTTTGCTCCCAAATCCGAACGTACCACCATGAATTGTTTTCATATCATCAGTTATTAACACTTGAGGGTCTATGGAAATTCCAGGGCCACATTTTTTTCAAAACATCTTTTCAAAGAATTAACAAATTCATTTCGTTTATAGTCCTACAGAAAATACATGAGCGACATATTCTGATTTGCAATTGGCCGAATTTGATTTCTGCCCATCCCAGGTGTCATAATACAATATTCCTGATCGCTGACACTCCCTTTCCTTCAGCTTGTTTTTCTAAAACAATATTGCTTTATTTGAATGACTCAAGGGTTTCACTCTTGGTCTACATAATCTAAGATTTAAAAGGCTTGTGGAAATGTAGTTTAAATGTGTTTTATGGAGCTCTCAATGTTAAAATGTTGTTTAACAAATAAAGAACATGTAAATGCATGAGGCTCACACATTGCAGTAGAATTTGTTTAAACATTGGATAAGAAATCCTTTTCAAGGTATGTCAAGATGGAAATGTGAAAGATCCTGCATTGGGTCTCTATGGGTTAAAGATGTTGGTTTCTTAAATGCGATTTCTTTAAAAACACTTAAATGATTTAGAAATAAAACAATAGCGGTATATAACACCTAATGGACCAGACTAAACAAAGAAGTATGAGGTCCACTAGTAAAAAAAAAAGGAGTTCGAGGGCCTTTGGATTCAATTTCAAATATAAATACTTAAACGGTTTAGAATTTCAACTAAAATATGATTATATTATTATAATATTATTACATTGCAAAGGGCAGAAGGAATTTAAAAAAGTTAAAGGTTAGACTAAAACTGTTATTGTTATAATTCTTTGACTTGTCCGTTTGGCCGAACTATAGTTTTACATTTGTGCCAAAAGTATTAAATAAATCTTTGGAGAAACGAACAAAAATATACAATATGAATGAAGTAAAAACACTTTAAAGATATGAGACAAAAAAATTAAACAACGGTTCTTTACAAGATTCCTCTAGTATGGTGTATACTTACTTACCTTCTTACTTAGAACTGCTTAGTAGTGCTAAATAAACCCCCAATACATGAGCAAAGGTTTGAGAGTTGTTCATTAGGCATTTTATACATTAAATCATGCACTGTATGAGAGCCAAACTTCAAATGAATCCAGTACGAACTTCAAAACTCACTGCAGTCACTATTTCTGGGGGCTGTTAATCCAAATAGCCAATAAGAGTAAAGCGCTGTTAACCACCAATCACATTCAGTGTAATACAGAAGGTTTACTGGTTGGCTCTATTGTGTACCTGTCCTACACTGTTCGGTTTTGTATTGTCTGTTTGCGCTGTCTTTTGGCTTGCACAGTTTATGTTCACTTTATGTAGCGAGGGCGACTTACTTTTTAGTCCGTAGCTCCATGTTTTGTTATGTAGCTCTATGTTGTTTGATGTAGATGGAGAAACGTTCTTTCATTTCACTGTGTACTGGGTCAGCGTAATATGGATGAAATGACAAAGCTTCTTGGCTTGACTTCTTGACCCCTATGAGAGTTTGGGCCTGATTTGAGAACATACGTTATCAGAGAGTCAATGAAGACACACAATTTGTTTATTGTTACCTGAGCGATCTGAGATCTACGTGAAAATAAACCATTAACTTTACTTCAAAGGGGGAAAGAAAAGTAAAACCCCCAAACCGACAATTCAGAACCTGCATTTTGTCTGAATCCAAAACATCTTCCTTCTCAAAAACTAGGAAGTCTAACAGCACGAGTATCACAACAACAACTGGAAACTTGGATACCACGAAACACACAAACCCACCAGCCCACAAACCCGCACACGGTCATGTCCACACGAATATGCTTTCGTTTGAGGAGGCATATTTTTCCCTCCATTTTGACCTTCTGTCCACACAAAGAGAACAGAGCAGTAGTGAATACGCAGTTTTTGTGACGTCATGTGGGCTGTGAAAACATGAAGCCTTTCTAGTCAAGTGATTGTGCCTTATCCCGGCATCGGCGTGGCATTTTTAAAGAGCCGGAAAGTAAATAAACACTGGGGAGAAATGACGCAGATCGAAACGCTCATGCGCAGTACATAAATGTACAGTAAGAGTTTCCACACTCTGTGTGGATGAGCAACTTTTGGGAAACAATTATGCGGACATGGAGTTTTTGAACGTGGTTTTCAAATTGATCAGGATTAGTGTAGTGTGAATATGTGTGCTAATAGCGGGTAACAAGAAGCTTGTGTGAATGATTAGGGGCCATTATGTCACTTGCAGTGGCTCATGGGTAATGTAGCATAATTCAGATTTTGGCTTTATCCTGTACTATATGAATAAAATGTACACTATGGTGCCCTAGAACACGCATGACATTATGACCACCTGCCTTATATTGTGGCGGTCCCCCTTTTGCTGCTCAAACAGTTCACTGATCACTTTTTCAGCAGTTTGAGCTACATGAGCTCGTCTGTTGGATCGGACCACACGGTCCAAACTTCGCTCCCCACATGCATTAGTGAGCCTCGGCCGCCCACGACCCTGTCGCCAGTTTACCACTGTTCCTTCCTTGGAGCACTTTTGATAGACACTGACCACTGCAGACCACAAGAGCTGCAGTTTTGGAGATGCTCTTCCCCAGACGTCTAGACGTCACAATTTGTCCCTCAACTCTTACGCTCACCCATTTTTCCTGTTTCTTACAGGTTGACTTTGAGGACAAAATGTTTACTTGCTGCCTAATAAATCTTACACCCTATCAGGTGCCATGATAAAGAGATAATCAGTGTCATCACTTTATAATGTCATAATGTTGTGCATTTTTTTCCTATTGGTGCAGTTTTATTGATATAACTTAGGTTTAAACAGCAGAATAATACAGGGTGGTGGTGGTGTAAAAAAAATACAAAACTGGACTTGAGACGTTTATCATAGTCATTATTTAGTTCAAAAGTCTGAGAAAATAAAGAATTATATAGTTCTAGAAAAGGATTTGTTTACAGATCCATTAAAACATCTTAAAACCACAATAGTAATAAAACACGAATGGAATTGTATTTGAAATTTGTGTTTTGATAAATGATAACCCCAGAGTTGTTCTCGGTAGTAGATTCTGATTTTTTTGGACTGGATCACGGTCGTAACCGCAGTCTCCCCGGAGGTGTGCGTCGTCCTATCCCTCTCGTAAGCTATTTACTTAATGGCTAATGCAAAACAGGCCTGGGAATGGAAAAGGCGCCGTCGACCGTATCATTAAGCCTCTCTCCCTGTCCGGTGCTCCAGCCTGCCTCTCGCTCCACCTGGATAAATCACCACGCTAACTCATCATTACACTCTCATTATTTGTTCTGCCTGCATGTGACAGGAGGCAGGGATTTCCTGTTAAATATTTAAAGTGTCTGCAGGCCGGCACGATGGGTAGGGCACAGGCGGTTCTGAAGGGGGAAAAAAAAGTGTGTATGTGTGTAAGAGTGTATAAATACATAACCTTAAAAAAAAAACTAAGGCTAGAGAGAGACGTGAGAAAGTAGTGCGAAAGAAGGAGGAAAAAAAGGTTGAAGGAAGGTGAGGTATGATGGACAGAATGAGAAGAGACTGGACGGGAAATGGAACGAAGTGAGAGATGAGTGTGGAGGAGTGGAGACTGAAAAACAGGAGGAAGCGAAGAAAGGAACAATAATCAGCTTAGCACTTTACACTTCAGCAAAGTGTTTCATTTCAGTCGCTCTCTTTCTCTTTCCCTTCTTTATTTCCCTGTAGCTTTTTAAGCTTTTTCATACAATATGAAAAGTAGGATAGAGGCCATTCCCCATTTAAACAATTTCAACTGAAAATACAGTACAGACATGCAAAAGGAAAAGAAAAAAAAAAAAGTGGTATTGATAAAACGAAATAAAGAATTTATTATTTAAGGAGTGAAAAAGTTCTAAAAAAATGAAACGTTGTAGTGGAGTGATTATGACCTTTACATTGGTCTAATTTTTCCAAAAACTTGTCCTTTTTGATTACAGAATAATTCTCAATTCAAATTGATTATTTACACCATTTGGCAGACGTCCTTATCCTTTTTCAGAGTGACTTACAACTTTGTAGTTGAGGGTTAAGGACCTTGCTTAAGGGCCCAGCAGTGGTAACTTGGTGGTGCTGGGATTTTAACTCCTGACCATCCGAGCAAAGGTCCAATGCCTTTGAGTTGAGACACTGAGCCCTTACCCCCCGCATTTAGCAGCTAGTCAAGACATTTGCTTTTTCTTTCAGTCAGACTTTGTTTTGTCTCTTTTGTAGGGACTACAGCTGCTCTATGTGTAGTGGTGGATTTATTTTTGTTTCATACAAATACAAATGTTTCAACACAGGCCCAACTTTGTAACCCAAACATTGTAAAACATTATCTGTTTTTCGAATTAGCATGCACCTGATCATATTTAGCTGGCAAGACTAAACAACATGGACAATAGCATTTAATAATAATTAATGATATATTATACATCTTCAAACTGTTGCAGCAGAATATATAATAATGTACGTTAGCATATTGATAAAACATATAGGATTTTATTTTTCTTTACTTGAACCAAGTGTCCTAAACCTGTTCAAGTATGCTAATTCCCCAAACGTGAGCTACATGCTATATGTCCTTCACGGAGTCCTGATCTCAACGCAGGTAGAGTTGCTTGGGAGGAACTGGAACAACTGACTGAACCCCAGATCTCCTCACTCTACCTATTAATTAGTTCCACCACTAAAGATAAAACTTTTGATAGAAAAATGTTAAAACAAATAAGTCTTTTAATAAGATTTTGTGTGATTAACCCAAAAATGTCTGAACAAACAAAAAATATATTGTGCTGCTCTACTCCAAAAACATGCTTTCTTTCATGATTAGGAAAAAAATAAAAGAAAAGAAAAGGCAACAAAGTTCAACAGCTCAAAAGTGTAGAAAACATCAAGCAAAACTTGCTGCCGTCCCACAAAGGGGTATTCATACAGGTGTTGCAAATTCTACACAGGGGCTGTTAATGGTGAGTGGCGTGGTCACGTCAGAGACGAAGGAGGAGCTGAGGAAAAGAGCAGCCAGACAGGAAGTAAAAAGTACTGCTACTGAGTGTATTAGTGTATCAAATTTTTTTTTCTTGCTGGTATTTTGTTTCTTCATCGGCCTGTCTTACCAATTTTAGTGTCGAATTGTGCAGTATTAGAAACTTGTGAACAGTTTGGCCATAACATGACAAGAAAATCTTGTAGGGTGAAATAAATATACTTAATCCTGTGATTAGTTGTATGGTTTCATATAAAACATAAAAAAACGTGTTTAGGGCAACGTTTGGTGAAGTTTGGTAGTTTTTGGAAGTTTTTTGCCTAATCGGTGGAAGTGTAATGATTCAGGATCAGAGGGACCACACATGTAGGACGTTTTGGAGACAAGGTGAGGGAGGTGAGATTGAGATGGTTTGGACATGTGCAGAGGAGGGACATGGGGTATATCAGTGGGAGAATGCTTAGGATGGAGCCACCAGGAAGGAGGAAAAGAGGAAGACCAAGGAGGAGGTTTATGGATATGGTGAAGGAAGACATGCAGGTAGTTGGTGTGAAATAGGTAGATGTATAGGACAGGGGGGGTATGGAGACGGATGATCCGCTGTGGAGAAACCGAAAGAAGTAGAAGAAGTGTTCAGTAAAACTGATATCCTAGGGAAATGTGTGCAAAAAGTGTTAGAATTCATCTGATCACTGTTTGCAGCTATATTTCTCATTGTTTGATTTCTGTTGGTATTTCTAGTGTATTCCATTAGTTATGAGAGCACACTTGTATCACGTAGTGGTACCTCAGTGGTTAAGGCATTGGATTCTGGATTAGAAGATCACAAGTTCAAATCCCAGCCAGCTGCCACTGCTGCCACCACTGGGCCCTTAAGCAAAGCGCTCAACCCTCAGCTGTTCAATTATTACATGCAATAAATGTAAATATTCTTAAACCCCCACTTGGTCAATTCAGGGTCGACTACTCGGTCAGTAGTTGCTATTATGGCGAATGTGATTAAAAGTCTTAAAATACAACTGAAAATACAAATGAAACACATCTCCTATTCTAAAAGCAACACTATATATTACAGCAGAGACAAAGCAGCTCTTACCGATGCTATTAGCAGTTTTCCTAAACGTACACAATGGCAGCTATTTACAGCCTTCACTGCTCTTCCTTATGCACATTTCCTGGCTTTCACTCATTTACATACATTACTACTAGCCAAATGCTGGCACTTACTCATGTGAAAGTATATAGCTGAAGGCTGAAGGCACATCCCCTATCCTCTGGTTTTACTCAACTTATCTGTAAGATGCTTAGATACAGAGGTGAAGTAACAAAGTACAAATACTTTTTAACTGTACTTAAGTAGATTTTTTAGTCTCAGTACTTTACTATTTATTTCTCAGACAACTTTCACTCATTACATATTTTACATAAATATCTGTTTTTTTTTATTTCTTTCATTTTTAATCCAGGCTTAAATAAGTCAAATTAATGAACTCTTTGCTGTTCTTGGTACAATATGAACAAACAAAACTGGCATAATTTGTGCCTTTTTATTAGCAGCTGTCTGGTTGTCTGTTTGGACATTACATAATATTAAATGTACCTATAAATAGATACAAATAATAATCTTATAATTATAATCTTTAATAAATAAATATACTATTGTTGGCAAATTGCGGTGGTATTTGTGGTATACTTTCAGAAATGTTGAGGTGAAAAGTAATGAAATACATTTATTTACGTTACTGTAATTTGAAAGTAGATTTAAACATCAGTAATTTTTTTTTCTTAAGTATGTTTTGTTTGAAATATTGTACTTAACTACATTTTAAATCGTATCCGTCACTGAGTAAACAAAGAAATACATAAAAAATACTGCAAGGTCACTGACTGAATTCTGAATCTGCATTTGTGATTTATCTCATGATCATAAATGTCATTATAACAGGAGATTTTATTTATTTTTGCTGCAAAACTCTCATTAGACTCAGGTCATGTACTGCAGTATTTTTATGTTATTGCTCTTTAAATTGTAAACGTGTTACTTCAGCTAAAAACAGCTAGTTTGAGATTTATATCTTCTTGTCTTTATTTAAACTACAGTACACTAGAAGCCCCCATCCCACCCCCACACTATTAAAGAAGTAACATTGTAATTTTTACTATTAGTACATTTCAAATAATCTACTTTTTACTTTTACTTGAGTTGAGTTTTGGACCAGTAACATTATTTGTACTTAAGTAAAATGTTGTTGAAATAACAGTATTTCTGGACAGTTTGGTTTGAATTATAGGGAATTAACCTGAGCTCGCTATTACCGCCATCTGAGTCTACAAGAGAGCTAATGCACACACACACACACACACACACACACACACACACACACACTTTATGCTCCTCTGGCTGTAGTCCACCTGGACAGGTGGGTTTGTTGAAAACAGTGAGAACTTTGATTCATCTGCTACACAGGAGAACCCCAGCTGGGAGGGGTGGTCTGAGCAGCAGAGTCAGGAATGAGGAGGGATTTCCCCTATTTCTATATGTATATATATGTGTGTGTGTGTGTGTGTGTGTGTGTGTGTGTGTGTGTGTGTGTGTGTGTGTGTGTGTGTGCGTGTGTGTGTAAGACACCTTATTAGGCTGTCAATCGATACATTCTTCTACGCATTTAAACCTAATACCTGCTGAAGCAAAAAAATGTCTCCTGTGCAATGTAAAAGCAAAAATATTTCAAATTTAAAAAAATAAGAAAGAAAAACTCTAGTAGATGCTTCTGTGGATTAAAGTCCAAAGAAACCTGTGTTTTTTGCCTTCAGATCTAGATTATGGCGTATATCAGCTGAGGTGTGACGAGGCAGGTTGAATTTATAACCCACAACATATACAGCAATAGGATTTGCAGGAAATTTTTGATTTTTTCTTAACTAGGAACTTTTAAACAGTCCAGGATCCTTGTTCCTGCTTCAATGTTCTGGGAGCCAGGATTTTCCTGGGTCTCCATAATGCTTTTTCAGGAATTAGGCTTTTTATTGAGGTACCCAGAAACATTTGTAAAAGTCCAGGACCCATTTTAAGAACTTAAATATTTTTGTAATGCAGTAACTCCCATTAATGGAGATTTTTAGGACCTTTTAGAAACCAACGGTCCAGAAAGCTTTTCAGGAACCTACAATTCATTGCAGGAGCCCAGAAATTAATTCAGAAACTTAACTTATTGTTCCTGGGTTTGTTTTTGTTTCAAAAACCATTGGCTGTTTCAGGAGTCAAGAACCTTTTGAGGAATTGGAAAAAAAAAAAAAACTAAGATATTGGGTCCTAGATTCTTTCAGAAATCCAGGACAATAGGCTATTTATGTAACGTTCTGCATTTTCAGGAACCCAGTATTATTTAACTTCAACACAACCAAACCAAAAGCCTTAAACCCTATAACCCAAAATCTAACCCCTATTCTGAACCTTAACACTAAACTCCCAACCCTAACTTTAAACCCAACCTCTATCCTAAACTTTAACATTAAACTCCCAACCGTAAGTTTAAACCCAACCCCTATCCTAAAACCCCTGACCCTTATCTTAAACCCAACTATGATCCTAAACTTTAACAATAAACTTCCAACCCTAACCTTAAGCCCAACCCCAATCCTAAACCTTAACAATAAACCCCCTGACCCAAACCCAAACCCCTAATACTAAACTCTTAACCATATAATCCAAACCCTAACTTTAAACCCAAAGATCCTTTCAGATGACACTGGGTGAGATTCACTGAATAAAAAAACGTAAACTAATAGTAACAAGGATTGTCTGTTTGGCTGAATGCAGTCCGACAGTAACGTCACCCAAACATTGCGTGTGTATGTTAGCATAAGAGAAAGCACAAGGAAACAGAGTCTAGATGTCTCTATGTACTCGCTTTCATTTTTAATCCATTGTAGCAGTTTCTTCAGCGCCTTTACCTGGGGCTTCTACATTAGCGTGATAATAGCTGCAAGAGACAGCGCTCTAAAGGTCTCTGCCATCTTTAATCCATCATTACACACACACGCGCACACACACACACACACACACACACACACACACACACACACACACACACACACACACACACACACACAGGCACCACACAAAGCTCAAGTAAACACACACACACACACACACACACACACACACACACACACAGGCACCACACAAAGCTCAAGTAAATCACCCAGGGTGAGGATGACAAAGACACACCATCCCTCCTTGCTGTATCCCTCTTTCTTTTTACTCTCAGAGTGAAAAGATACAGCCACCGAGGTTTAAGAGAAGAATATGTAAAAGACTTAGTTCAACTTTATCTGGCTGAACTTTGACCTCTAAAATTTAATATTGTGTAAAGAAGTAGCAAATCTTTGGAAATGTTGGTTGCAGCTATTTATTATTATTGTGATTTATTTTTCTTCTTCCAATAAGCAAATCAAAAATGTATAGATAATAATAGGAATTTCTACTTGTTGTCTCAATGCAATTATTGACTTTCAATTACGCAAAGTAAACCAAACCTCAACCCCAACCCTTAAACCATAATCCCTATCCTAAAACTCTTATACTCTTACTCAAACTCTTAATCCTATCCCCAAACACACACCCTTAAACCCAACCCCCTAACCTGAACCATTAAACTCTAACCCAAGCTCTTGAACTTTTAATCCAATTCCATGCCCTAAACCTTGAAAATTTTAATCCTAACCTCAAACACTAATCCCTAAATTCAAACAATCAAACCCTAACACAAACTCTTAATCCAAACCCAAACTCACAGCCTAAACTCAACCCCTTAAACCCGAATCCCTAAATCCATGCCTTAAAATGTAACCTATACTTTTATTTCTAACCCCAAATCCTTAAACTCTAACCCAAACTCCTAATCCTGATCCCGAATGCAAACTCGAATCCTTACCCGAAAAAAACAACATAACCCTAAATCCAAACTTTAAAACCCTAATCCCTAACCCAAAATTGTAATCCTAACCCCTGACCCTAAACCCAATCTTTTCCTAAACCCTAACCCTTAACTCCAATGCATAATCCTAAACTTTTCACCCCAACCCTAAACCTTTAACCCCTAATCCTAAACCATAAATTTAACCATGAACTCAACCCAAAAACCCAAACCTTCTTTCCAAAGCCAAACACCTAAATCCAACATTAAATCCTAAAGTCCTCCAAACCTAAACCATAAACCCAAATGTTACACCTAACCCCAACACTAAACCCAAACTCTAGCCCTAAACCCCAAACCTAAACCATGTTAAAATCACTGTAATATACAGTACACTAATAATGGTTTGGTTACAGTATGATACAAAATTATATGATTAAATGTAATTATTTATATATAATTACAATTATTATTCATAAGATACAGAATTAGCATTTTTTTTTTTACAGTATAGTTTGTTAACAGGAAGCGTTTTGGCAACAAACAAGCCGGAGAGATGGAGGAGGTTTCATTGTAGAGTTTAATTGTGATGTTCTTATACGTGTTTCAAGGATTTTTTCCAGCCAATCAGATTTCAGAACTGAATCTCTGCTAGGATTTTCATGTTAGTAACATTGAGTCCAGTGCAAATTTATTTGTATTTTTTCTTGCAGTAATTAGTATTAAAACTTCCATTACTCAGAATTCGCTTAGACATGCATTACTCAGAATTCGCTTAGACATAGAAACAATGTCGGGTTGCCAGAGGGTGCTTTATTTTGCAGTGAAGGCCACACTCACACGGATTTCTGTTGATCTTTTGGTCATTTTTAATATACTGCTGAAGTCATGGACGGCTAATCTGCTCTGAAGCTCGATCCCTAATATTTATACACTGCAAGCTTCTGTGGATTAGTACTTCCTATTCCCTCCTCACAAACACACACACACACACACAAACACACAAACTCAAATGGAGCAGTAATGCTTCCCTGGAAGGCACGAAAAAAAAAAAAAAACTGAAGAAGCCTCTTAATGACTCTGATGACCTTTAAATGTGAGCTTGAAGGAAGAAACCTAAAACAATTCACTAGCAAATGGAAGACACAACTCTCCTCAGTTTGGAGAAAAACAACAATTGAATCCTCCACTTTTGTTTTCTTCAGTGTCTTCGGTCCCCTCCAATCGGAGAAAGCGATAAACCGAGAAACGATTCTGCGATGACATCATCTGTACGTTTCTAAAGGAAAAAAAGCGACACTATATGTTTGGTGTTAAGCTCCAAGTTTCTGTCTTATCTATGGGAAGCTCTTGAGAACCTTGAGACTGACTTGGCAGAAATAAGTCGAGGAGGGAGAGAGGGAGAGAGAGAGAGAGAGAGAGAGAGAGAGAGAGAGAGAGAGAAAGAGGGAAAGAAAACGCTGTCTGCGAAGATAATCCCATCTTTGTGCTTGCGTTCTCCAACTCGAAGACTTTCAGAAACAAGTGGGTCAAAGCAATATTAAAAAGTGATGCAGACACCATGTTGGCGCTCGTTCTCATCCTTCTTTCATCCCTTCTCACACTCATCCCGAGTCTCTAGATAAAGCAGAGGAATATGAACACAAATCGTGTGCTCAAATCGCAACGAAAATATCTCACGATAAAAAAGTGTAGAGAAAAGAAAAACATATACATTTAAAAAAAAGCATGGCGATTTAACATTGGTTGCTTTGCTTCAAACTTTTAAGTATAAATCCGTCATCATGCTTGAATCGCTCCAGTCCAGTGGTGGACAGTAACAAATTAAACACAATTTGTTACTGTCCAGTGGTGGACAGTAACAAATTAAACACAATTTGTTACTGTACTTGTTTGTGTATCTATACTTTACTGCTGTATTTCCAATTGGAAAGACTTTAACTATACTACTTTTTAGATATCACTCTTTTCAGATAATTTTAATAGATATAAATCAGTGTTTGACTCATGAATATCATTCTATTAATAGATCAGTTACTTAAGTACATTTGAAGACAAATACGGATCTCTACTTTAACTCTATTAAATGGACTGAAATGGACTTCATCTTCACTCATTCCAGAGTTGTACATTCTGGATTTCCCAGGAAGTAGTGTCTGAATTCCTTTTCCACATTTGCTTTTACCACCAGGTCTAAAACCTCCAGCATCCTCGCATGGAGTCTTACTCTTCTTTTCTAGTCTTTCTAGGTAAATAATGCAGTCAAGAGGCCAAAGACCACAAAAGCACGACTTATTTTTTTCCTCTCCTCATGCAATAAACTGGGGATTTCGGGGAAAATACAGGCTTAGAGCACCACTGAGAAATTTATGAGTACCCACTGCAAAGCTAACTACATTTTTCTTTTTACTCGAACACATGGTGGTGCTTGATATGGAAAAACGGAAAAATAACAAGCTACTTTGCATTCGGTGTCAAAAAATTGGTGAAAACGATGGAAAAGAGCGGTAGGTAGAAGTGGTAGAAATGGTCGCTTTTAAAAACGATCCTGAGTGAAAACAACTAAAAAACGTATAGGACATGCTGTTAAATAGAGTTCACTGCGTCTGTCTGAGTTTGACTGCGAGTAACAAAGTGCTAATTTTCTCATATTTGTAGTTCTATTGGTTAATTCAGTTTATCCTTAATTCATGATTAGTACATAATAAAGTAACATTAAGTTTACATTACAGTGCATAAGTGAGCATGTAATAATATGTAAAGTGTGAACGATTAGCCAATCATACTTCTCTCATAGTACTACCACCTTTCTTTTCTTTCCTCCTCACCTCACCCACATCAATACCTTTTTTTATCTGTAAAAAAAAAACTTGCATTCAAATCTTATGGTCAGACGTCCACAATATTTTGTCCACACAGATAAACAAGCAGATTTTTGAGAGAAATGTAGCTATACTTTGGTGTATGCTATTAGCTGAAGAAATGAAATGCTAACAGTGATATCATTTGATTGTTTTTGTGTTTGTTGTTCAAATGTAATTTAGGTTTCAAGCACGTCTGTAAACAAAGCTGTGCTGTTTGAAAAACTCCCTTGTATACTTTGTGTCTCAGAAGAGCTACTACTGTACAGCAATGCTAATACCAGGTCTAGGTGCATAGCAGGACAGGGAAAGCTTTGGACAGATGGGTCATAAACAGCACGCACGATCAAACTCGGATTTTTCCACATACTGCGATGCCATTCCAGTAACTCACAGTCACGCTGACCTCCATGCTGAGTTCACTGACCTGGAAAATGGACATTGAGCAGCTAGGCCAATGAGCATACACAGAGAAGTAAGAGAGGATCAGCAGGCTAAAGCCTCAGAAATAAATATCCAGCCAATTACTGGACAGCAATGTGCTCTGAATGCCAGTGAAGTGCAGCAGGGGATATTTATGCCTAACTTAGTGCTCTATCAATGTTGCAGTGGATTAGGTCGGACAGCTTTTGTGAACCTTTTGCCTTTTGTGATTAGCAACCAGATGAAGTACATTTCTCCCACTCTGCTTTTTTACACTCATTGTTTAATGTATTTTATCAAGGCAGTCAATCAGGACAAAAAACAAGCTACAATTCTCTTAACCTGTACAGTTTTACATTTTAAAGGATTTTTCCATTATTTCCAATCATTTCTGACATTTGTAAGTTTTTTAAATCAAACCTGAAAGGTGATTATCTGATATATATATATATATATATACACAGTACAGACCAAATGTTTGGACACACCTTCTCATTCAAAGAGGGGTTTTCATTCATTCTCATCAGGGGGTTTTTGACCAAGAAGGAGAGTGATGTGGTGCTGCGCCAGATGACCTGGCCTCCACAGTCACCGGACCTGAACCCAATCGAGATGGTTTAGGGGTGAGCTGGACCGCAGAGTGAAGGCAAAAGGGTCAACAAGTGCCAAGCATCTCTCGGGGAACTCCTTCAAGACTGTTGGAAGACCATTTCAGGTGACTACCTCTTGAAGCTCATCAAGAGAATGCCAAGAGTGTGCAAAGCAGTAATCAAAGCAAAAGTTGGCGACTTTGAAGAACCTAGAATATGACATTTTTCAGTTGTTTCACACTTTTTTGTTATGTATATAATTCCATATATAATTCCACATGTGTTAATTCATAGTTTTGATGCCTTCAGTGAGAATCTACAATTTTCATAGTCATGAAAATAAATAAAACTCTTTGAATGAGAAGGTGTGTCCAAACTTTTGAACTTTTTGGGGTTTTTTTTGTTTCCCCTTTTGAATCAGAGGAGACCGAAAGCATGGCAATATAAAAGCAGTCCCTCAAGTCATTCTGGACTTGATTGCTGCTTAGTTGGAAGGATTTTTGTTAACTGAATTTGATCACTGGAACATATTTTCAAAATGAAGCAGGTCCATTGAGCACAAAATGTTAAAGAAGCTTAACGTAGGTGAGCCAGCTATGAAATATTTCCCCCTGAATAAGTGTGTAAATGTACAATCCCGATGCTGGCCACCTTTCCAGGGTGTATTCCTACCTTACACTCACTCTTTCCAGGTACAAGGTGGTAACAAAAAGTTAGACTAGCTCTATTTAAAGAAAGTACTTTATTTGTCAAATCACTAGAAAAACTTGTTGCAGCATCGCAGCATGTCAAACATATGTCATGTCAAATGTCTCTGTGGCGGCTTTGCCGAGTTTCATGCAGTATTTCACCTTTGCTTTTTGTTCTAACTTGCTGTCCATAATAAAATCGCAGACGTGGTAATGCACGTGGTTGGAATAGCACCAGTAAGCACATTTAGTCTCAAAACGTTATGATACCACCTCGTATACTCCCACGTAAATCCCACATAATAAGGATAAAGTACACATGAATTAATATTTCTATGCAATTAATCAAATGACCTGATTCATTACCATGATTTTAAACATTTAAAGATATCCTTGGGTAATTTTCCAACCTGTCAACCAATAATCTTTACTGGTTATAATCCCAGCAAGTAATACATCTGTTTTACTTTTACTTTTCATTTGAGAGAACATGGAATTTCCAAATAAATGTTTTTCTTAAAAAAGTGATCAATTCTAGCATGAAGGTTTTTTGTTTTGATTGCTATTTTTGTGGAGCCCCCATGGTGAGGTTCTATTTAAAAAAACATAAAACTGGGGATTCCTTATTGTCTGAATCTGTGGAAGCCACTAGACATCAACAGAATCCTCAAGGAAACATCTACTTAAAGTCCAAAGCAAATAGGAAAAAGCTAGAAGAGATCAATATGTGGGAGCAACTTGCTTAGTCAGGTCTTAGCTATGGTGGTTGTCAAAAAGTAGAGTCTATTACAGAAAATTTGTACCAATTGGGCTTGGTTAAGGACTTTCCGAGTTTGGCTTGGTACCTCTCAGACCTCATTCTGAACTTTCATAGTGAAGGCCCGGTTCCTGGCTCTAATGCAGAATCTTGCACTGGGAGTCGTAGTCTGGCAGAGTAAAGAAGACTTGAAAGGTTTCTCTGGAAAAAGTTGTAAATCTCCTGCGCTTGGAAGCCAAACTCCTTCATCTGTTACATCACCTACACCGCCAATAAAGCACAGTTTAGAATAGGCAGTGTGTGTTGGATGTACTTATTTCAGAGCTGTAATTCAGGCTTCCCTGCTGAGTCTGTCCATCATGCAATGTTCTGTCTCTTTTGCAGTTTTATTTCTCTTCCTTGACTTGTGCTAGGATTTGCTCACTTGACTTTTCTTTTTTGGGAAGGTTGTGTGTGTGTTTTAGGTTATTTGGCTAATAAATTGTTTGTAGGCTGCTTAAACCCGGTCTCTTTTGTCTGTGGGTTCCGCCTTTCCTAAGATATAGGTCATTGTAATAATAAGGCGCTCCGTTTCAAACCCTCATGAACACTTATCTTCTAGAAGTCATTTCAGCGGTAATTACACGAGGTAATTTGAGCAGTTAGCATATATTAGAAAGGGGTGCTGTATACACCACAGTGCAGTCCATTAGTAATTTAAACACTTGGACCATTTTAAATGAGAAAATAACGTTGTCCCAAATCATTCACTCCTTCATATTGGTCATGATGGCATCTCAATTTACATACTATAATTTTCACACACTAATTATTTAATACCGAAGGGAAATGACAATAGATATAGCTCAAAGATGACAGAAGCCCAAGAAGAAGCCCTTTGCTGGACATTAGCTCAAGAATGAATATCAGAAGCCATGGGCTTGACAACAGAGCCCCAGATTGAGAATTAATAGCTGGACAAGTAGAAGCTTAACAATGAACAATAAAAGTCCCATATTGAACAAAGGACAAGTATCCAGAACAGAAGGCACTTCAGGATTGACAGAAGAGAAGAAGTACTAAACTTAAAGTGGACAAAGAACATGCAAGGATGGATTGCAGATGCCCCAGGATGGACAAAAAAAGCTACCAAGTTGGAAGAAGCCCCAGGATGGATAACAAAAGCTGAAAGCATAATAAAAGCCCTTTACTAGACAAAAGAGTATTAAGGGTGGATGATGGAAGCCCTGGGCTAATAAATTGGATGGAGACCCTACAGGCAAGATTGGTGAACCTTCAGATTGGACTGAAGATTTATTATCCCTAAAATATTCCATGACCAGATTTTCTGCATTTTTAACAATATTTCATTGGAGATTCCCAAAGATATATAAAAGTAATGGTGTACACTCGTACTGTGACAGATGGAAAGTTTTTTTTGGTTACTTGGTACTTTGAATCTTGTTAAAATGAACAAGTCTCCTTTCTTTTTTTTTTTGTAATTTAGATCATTTTGTTTCTTTGTTTAGAAATGTAAAAAAAAAATAACATTTTCAATAAGCAGATCCCCCAAACACGTCTACATACACAAATGTATATAAAGTGCATATCATATAATTGAGTCATGCCATAAAATAACAAGTGACTCGGACCAAAAGATGAACTACTCATGAGATGAACTACTCACTTCTGTTTCCTGTGTTAAGAACTGTATAGTGTAAGAACGTCTCTTACTAGAAGAGTCAAGAGGTCAACTCTGTTTCCTGTACATAACCTACAGAGATTTCACAATGCTTTCTCATGAATCACATTAAAGACTCGTTCAAAATGAATGACCCATCACCAGTGCACTGACTAAAAGTGCAAGATGTAGGTTATTGAGTATGTAAGCCTACTTCATGATACTGTCTTTATTCATTTAGAGAATCCATTTAGATGATTTAGAGGATTTTGGTTTGGTGGCTTGTTGTCCAGCAGACTGAGGAAATGGTGCTAGCTTTAATAGGAATTCATATAACTGTAGTGTTCCGAACTTGTCTTAATGGTAGATAAGACCCATGTTTTTAAACATTAAAGAGATCTAAAATCATGAGCAGAATTTACATAAGGTATTGAATCCAGACATTTTTTTATGGATTTTCCTCCTTTAGGATGTTACAATCATATTCCTTTGAGCTCAGGAGAAAAGGAGGCTTGGCTGTACTACCTACAAATAGGAGGTGTACCGATCCACAGAGAAGTCGACTTTCATCACCGAGCCTTATCTTTTTGCATGACAGAGTGTTGTAACTGCTATTCCTTACCACACCTGAATAACTGTACTGTAGGATTTGGCTAGTGATCAGTTACATCAACGCTGTCCGCACGTACAACACTGACACAGGCTATTTTTATTCAAGTTCCATGGCCTTTGGACACCTTGCGATCAGAGATTAAGCGCAGCCCGTGTTATATAACCATTTTAATTTCCTTTGGCAGAGTCATTTTTCTTTTGCTCTCTTTCCTTCTGACACTCCTGTGCTTAGAATGTAGACCCGGTGTCCTAGTTGTGAAAGCTGAGACCACTTTTTGAAGGACATTTTCATGCCTGTCAAACATACCCATTGGGAATTTATTCATTCAATTAATTATTTCATGAATTAATTGTTATCAATTGTTTTATGCTACTAAAGGTTGCATGGGATGTGACCCTATCCTAGGGACACCCTAATTCAAGTGCGTATACAAATTTACACCTAGGGGCAATTTGAGGTAGCCAGGCTGTCCACTGGAATGTTTCTGGGAGTTGGGAGGAGTCTGTTGAATGCCGAAAAAACAGAGTACATTTTAGGAGCTTTGGTGAAGCAAAATGTATACTCTACTCTACACTACCCCCTGTACCACAAGGTTTTTACCTAGTCTTAAATAGTTGTAAAAAGTCTTAAAAAGTTTTACATTTGCATGAATTTAGACATAACTGATTGAACCTCCGGAGTGAACGCTGGCACAAACTGCCGCCGCTGCTCCATGACGGCATTATCTTGTTTGTCGTTTGATGTTTGATTACTGTTGCCTTTTCTAGTCGTTTTAATTAAAATGATCAAAGGATGTTTTTATCCTAAAATGGAATCTCCATTTTTTCACAGCGCTATCCCAGAGTCTGTTTGCAACAATGTGGATTAGCCGACTTGTCATGTCAAATCGTTTATTTCTATAGGCTTTTTACAACAGACATTGTCTCAAAGCAGCTTTACAGAATTTAAGAGTTAAAGTAAATGATTTGTATTTATCCCTGATGAGCAGCCATGGCGACTGCGGCAAGGAAAAACTTCATTAGATGTTATTAGGAAGAAACCTTGAGAGGAACCAGACTCAAAAGGGAACCCATCCTTATTTGGGTGATATCAAGAGTGTGATCTTTATACAATACAGAACACTGGAAAGTCACAACTAACATGGGTACTCGAATGTAAGATTATGAGTAATGTCCTTTTTACAGTCTTATACAGTCATTTGAGATTATGGAACCCGGAGCTACTGAGCAACTCATAAAATATCTCAACATCTGGGATCATCATAGATCCAACACCAGCTTCTCCATGCCACTCAAAGAGGCCCAATGTCAAACCTTCACATTTAGTGGGATCCAAATGGCGCTGGACATCTAGATGGTTCGAGATGTTTGTGGGGTCGGCATCTACTTCTTTAAAGGTCCATAATCCTAAATGAGGTGGGACGTGACTGGAGCTGGAGCAACCTCAGGATGCCTCAGGATGGGTAGGGAAAGAGAAGCAGTGGAGAGAAATTAGCGTAGCTGCTGTTCATTATATTAACAAGCACAAGTTGATAATGTGATTTGATCAGATGTACTGGAGCACAAGGTTATGATATGTGACATGTGTAGGACTCACTAAGAGTGCACTGTATTGTGCAACCCTAATGCTGGGGTTGGTTCCTTGACCGGGCATCGAACCTGTGCCCCAGAAGTGAGATCGCCGCATCCAAACCACTAGACCACCAGGGAATGAGATCACAAGAAGCGTGACCGATTGTAACGCGTTAGAAGACTGGATAGATACATGGAAGCTAAAACCATTTAGTGTATGGTAATATGGTTATATGATCATATTTTTTTGACCTTGTGAGAACTCTGACTGCTGCATTCCGGACAAACTGTAGCTTGTTTATTAATGATGTAGGACATCCACCTGGTAATGCATTACAATAGTCCAGTCCAGTCTGGAGGTCATGAACACATAGACGAGCTTCTCTGCATCAGATATAGATAACAAGTTTCTTAGATTAGCAATAATTTTAAGGTGAAGGAAGGCCGTTTCTGTAATATGGTTGACATGATTTTCAAAAGACAAGTTGCTGTCTAAAATAACTCCCAGGTCTTTTACTGTTGAACTAATAGTTACAGAACATCCTTCTAAATGCAGGTTTAAATGCTGGAGCTTCTGCAAAACAGTGTACTGTTTTTTTCACAGATGAGCAAAATCTCTGTCTTATCAGAATTTAATAATAGAAAGTTATAAGTCATCCAATCTTTTAATTCTCTAACACACTCAGTTAACTTTCTTTCAGCTTCTCCCGTTAGGGGTCGCCACAGCAGATCCTCCGCACGTTTGATTTGGCACATGTTTTCAGCTGGATGCCCTCTAACACACTCAGTTATTGGAGAAAATTAAGCTGTATCATCTGGTTTTGATGAGATATATAGTTGGGTATAATCAGCAACAGTGGATGCTAATCCTATGCCTTCAAATAATATTTCCCAAGGGAAGCATGTATGTTGTGAAAAGCAGGGGTCCTAGAACTTAACCTTGTGGCACCCCATACTTTACTTGCATTAACCTGGATAGCTCCCTATTTAAGTCTACTAAATGGTAACTATCAGACAGGTAGGATTTAAACAAGCTTAATGCCTGTCGCTTAATGCCGATGTAATTGTGTGATCAATCTGGGAGATCATGATCTATTGTGTTGAATGCAGCACTATAATCCACTAGGGGTGGCACGGTACATGGAAAAACACCCGAACCGTTCGGTTCGCTTGTCTCGGTTCGGTTCGTGTGTGCGTTGCACGGTTCGACGCATGCGCAATGTAGCCCCGTGCTCAGTTTTGCCTCAGACAGTTTTGCGCGAACATGCATAAAGACAGTAAAAGTTGAGTAAGGAGTGCTGCAAAAATGGCAAGTGGAGGAGATGATGAAGGCTGCCCGGAGTTGGCGGACGCGCCCGCATCGTTCAAATCCGGTGTGTGGGAACATTTTTCATGTTACTTACGATGACAACGGAAATAAAACACTAGATAGAACTGCGACTGTGTGCAAGCATTGTGCAAAATGCATTCAATATGCTAATGGAAACACTTCTAATATAACCGTTTATTTGAGAAGACATCACGCCAATGTGTCGATACAAACAGCACAAACAGGAGAGAGCCGGTTAGGAAACAACTTCTACTGTCCACAGCATTTAAGCAACCTCTCAGTGATCAGTCAGACAGGGCAATAGCCATATCTAAAGCATTGGGGATGTTTATAGCAAAAGATATGCAACCGTGCAGCTTGATTGAGTGTGAAGGATTTCGTCAGCCGATGAATGTACTCGAGCCGCGGTTTAATATTCCCTCTCGACGAATATATAAATAAACAAAAAGCATGTCATCATCAATGTCTTCTCTTTACCTGTATCAAAATCTTACCTGGCTTTTACTCAGAGATGCTCCTAATAATGTGATTAATAAAGCTAATAAGCTCTATATCAAATGCTGAAGGAAATTTCTGGAGTGTTGAAGATTAAAAGAAAAAATAACAAGAACCGTACAGAACCGAAAACCGTGACCCTAAAAACCGTGATACGAACCGAACTGTGGGTTTTGTGAACCGTGCCACCCCTATAATCCATATATACTTTATTCTAATTACTATCCCGTGACATCGATACTTCAATATACCGCAGCGGAAATTCTTTCATTGCGAATCCATGTAACTGAACCACCACTGACCCTTTAATCTCACCAGGACATTATTTACTATCCTCGGCAGAAATACGTTCATCGTGGGTCATGACGGAATTATATCTCTGATGACACGGGTCCAATACGATCGTTCTGGTCATCTACTCCGTGCCCACCAAAGAAGTCATTACGGACTGCTGACAACAATGTGCTTGCCAATTTAGCCAGGACATCAAACCCGGTATAACATCTTACTTTTGGTCTATTCAATATTCGCTCGTTAACAAACAAAAGGACTCCCTTATTTATGATTTTTCCTCTGTCTGACTGAAACATGGCTTAACAACCTCAAGACTTTTTGCAGCTTAATCAATCTGTCCCTCCCGGCTTTGCTTACACCTGCCTACCCCGTGCATCTGGCCGAGGAGGAGGACATGCAATACTTTACAATGAAAAGTGGAACGTAACTCCTGTCACCATGCCTTTGTATGAATCATTCAAGTCCACTGTTCTGCTAATTAACGTGCCTTTTCCTACTGTTGTAGCCACTGTTTATCGTCCACCCAGGAGCAATACTGGCAAAAATGAAGTTCTACATCCTGCAATGTAATCATTTTGGGTGACTAATATACAAATAGTTAATGTCAACAAAACTCTCACCAAGTATTTAATCTCATGCCTTGATAGTTTTGGAATACAACAATTAGTGGATTTTCCAAATCATTGTAAAGTTTATATTCTTTAATTTATTTGCTGCTCTGGTGTAACTCCTTCCAATTGTCTTGCTCTGGATCTGCCCATATCAGATCACAAGCTAATGTCTTTCAATGTTAACTTAATAGTTGCAAAAAAATAACACGGGTCATTCCATTTTACTTCTTGATGTCTTTTCTACTCCGGATGATTTGGGCTCTCATTATAACGCTGGACTACACAGTGTGCTTGATACAATTGCTACTTTAAAAACCCGAACTGTCTATTTTACTTATTCTGAGCCTTGGTTTACACCAGAACTGAGACGAAGGGACTGCGCCTGGAACGTTGATGCATTAAAACTGGTCTTACTGTTCATAAAGATTTGTATGTAGATCACATGCTCGATTACAAAAATGCTCTATTAACTGCTAAATCTGACTATATCTACTATAATTGGGTCGGATGCAGGGAACAGGAGATCTTTGTTTTATACAGTAAATAATATCCAATGGCCTCCTGAAACCATTCCTTCTCATCTATATTCTAGTGATTTATGCAATAAATTCATGACCTTTTTTTATAATAAAATGTACACTATTGATCTACAATCGAGTCCTCAAAAGAATATAGCATTTGATCTGTTTTATCTGCCTTCCCATGATTCTTTTCTGCTTTTATTTGATAGTTTTGAACTTCCAACTGTTGTATGAAATATCAGGTTCTTTATCAGCTACACTGGGCACATTTTTTTATAGAGTACAAGATTTTGCTTTTTACTTTCAAAGCATTCATAATCTTGCACCTTCATACATCTCTGACTTTCTTCATACACCCCAAAGCGCACACTCAGATCTTCCTCATCTGTTTCCCTTACTGTATCTTCTTCCGTTTTAGTCACTATAGGGTTTAGGGCATTTAGCAGGCTGTTCCTCATCTTTGCAATTCCTTACACAATAAATTTGAGATTCTGACTGTCTGACCACTTTAAAATCATGCTTCAAAACACATCTGTTTAGATTAGCCTTTTCTGGATAATTTAAACATAAATACCTGTTTGTTGTTTGATTTTATGATTTCACTCTACGGTACAATGTCCTATTGTACGAGTGTTTTAAAAGGCGTCTTTAAATAAAATGTATTCTTATTATTATTCTTATTATTACATTTGCTGCTCTAGGTTTTGAATCATTTACATTTCTTAATTTTTTCTTAAATAATCTTAATTTTCAGATGTCCTTGTAATGAATGTAAACCTTTAGTGCTCATTGAAATGCTCATGCATTGTGTTTGTTTCAATGGTGTTGTTTTTTTGTCTAAATATAATTCACTGTATTAAAACTACAAATTAAACCAACAAGCAACAGCCAATCAGCTCTTGGTTATTGGCGGGTATCTATTTTGGATTATACCAGTAAAACAGATTTCATATTTCAGCTATGGGAAGGTGCAAGATTAGTGATACTTACAATTGTAAAAAAAAAACATTTAGAGCTTTATTAAGGAAGGTTGCTAACAACATATATATTTTGGTGATATCTTTAGTTTCATTATTAATGGTCTTAAAAAGTCTTAAATTTGACTTGGTGAAACCTGCTGAAACCCTTATACCAGCATGACTTTAATTGATCCATTTATATATCCATTGAGGCTGATTCTGTGAGGGCCGGATTCTGTGACTACGGAATATTATGGCGATTTTATTATGATTTTAAATGTATTTATTATGCCTACTCATGCTAGATTAGTTTTGGTATTTTGTTGTATTTTGTCAGTCAAATCGGTAACCTTTCAAGAGAAAAATAATCCTATTAAAAGAGCATTATTACTATCAGTTATAATGACTTTCTTTTATATTCATTGCTGTTGAAAATAATAATAAATAGGCTACATTAAGAACTAAGATTTTTTTTATTTTGAAAGCCAACCTTTATTATCAAATTTACAATTGTAAAAAAAACATTTAGAGCTTTATTAAGGAAGGTTGCTAACAACATATATATTTTGGTGATATAGGTCTTTAGTTTCATTATTAATGGTCTTAAAAAGTCTTAAATTTGACTTGGTGAAACCTGCTGAAACCCTTATACCAGCATGACTTTAATTGATCCATTTATATATCCATTGAGGCTGATTCTGTGAGGGCCGGATTCTGTGACTACGGAATATTATGGCGATTTTATTATGATTTTAAATGTATTTATTATGCCTACTCATGCTAGATTAGTTTTGGTATTTTGTTGTATTTTGTCAGTCAAATTGGTAACCTTTCAAGAGAAAAATAATCCTATTAAAAGAGCATTATTACTATCAGTTATAATGACTTTCTTTTATATTCATTGCTGTTGAAAATAATAATAAATAGGCTACATTAAGAACTAAGATTTTTTTTATTTTGAAAGCCAACCTTTATTATCAAATTTAGAACTGGTGTAAGTAAAACATGTTTAAAATTACAATCAGAGGGCCGTTACAAATGCGGGAACGGGCCGTATTCTGCCTATGGGTTGTATTTTGGGGATCCCAGGTTTAAGATTCTATATCTGTATATAATGAGTTGATACACTATATGGAAAAGTATTAGGACACTTAAATTTCCCAGCCATATGTGGTATTTTCCCAAACTGTTATTGCAAAGCTGAAGGCACATTATTGTATAGGACATCTTTGGATGCAGTAGCATGAAATTTCCCCTTGAACTGGAAAACCCAAACCTGTTCCAGCATGACACCTGAGCTACCACCTCCAGGGAGGTGGTAGCTCAGTGGTTAAGGCATTGGGCTTTGGATCAGAAGATCACAGGTTCAAATCCCACCACCACCAAGCTGCCACTGCTGGGCCCTTGAGCAAAAAGCCCTAAAACCCTCTCCTGCTCAGTTGTAAGTCGCTCTGGATAAGGGCGTCGGCCAAATGCCGCAAATGTAAATGTAAATGACACATGTGCACAAAGCCAACTTATTGAAAATATGCTTTACCTGGTTTGGAGTGGAAGATCTCCTGCTATAGAGTTTGACCTCAACCCTATTGAACACCTTTGGGACGAATGTGAACGCTGACTGCACCCCAGACCTCCTCACCTCAGTACCTGACTTTACTAACACTCTTGCGTCTGAATAAACACAAATCTCTTCAAACACATGGGATTGGTTGTGAAATGTGATCCTCAAGAAGCACTTATGACCAGGTGTCCGCAAACTTTTGGCAATAAAGTGTATGTACCCCTTTTAAATAAAGGCCTATTTGTTTTGGAAACCCGTAACTTAGAAGCATTTCTTTGGAGGCTAGTCAGTATCCGTGTCCTGACCTAGCCATGCAAACAAACGAGACAGCTCATCGAAGTTCTTGTCTTATTTATGAATCCGACAGATGGTGAAAGAGCATTTCTTGTGTGTCACATTACTGAAGCAGTCTAAAAGCCTGCCTGTTTAGAACATTGCAGAACAAACACCTTCTCTTGCCCTCCATTGCAGTGGTCCTGCCTCGTTCCAACAGCTTGTGTGTTCAACCGAGCGCAACCGTTTACAATCCCAGCTGTGCAGCAGATAAACACTAGCTGTCACACTCTGAAAACTTTCAAAGTCGCTGCACGCACACACAAACACACACACACACACATGCACACGCACACACATACACTGTTTGAATCTGTGGCACTGCACATGCATGTCCAACAGGAGAAAACCTTTTCTTTCTAGACTGGAGTGCCTCGATGAAACCTCTGACCTTGAGTCACTAATGCTTTTATGGCTTCCACACAGTACTTGCTAAAGGAAGTAAGGGGGTCATTTTGTCAGAACCAAAAGCCCATGCTGAGTGGAATGGGATGAATAATTGAGATATGCATTCTGTACTTGGGGCTGTAAAGGGGAAATTCTTGCCATGGTCTAATTGGTGGATATGAGGGTTATAAATTGTTAATATAGGGCTTTTAATCGCTTTGGTCCAGGTCACTGTCCTGAAAGGCAGCAGAAAGAGATGAGAAGGGACAAAATGAGCGAACAAGACTGATAGAGTGCAAGAATGAATGACTAAGACAGATCCAGACAGGAGAGAGTTAGCAAGAGCCAGAAACCGTCCATCATGCACTAATAGATTAGCCTTTTTCTTTAACCTTCAAGGTCGAACCATAGTTTGAATAAAACCCTGAGCCAAATATTACGTCTGTTCCCCTCTAGACGTTTGGAAGTTCCAATGCTTTTGATGGATTCTTCAATGTGTTGATGTTTCTCATGAGCAGAATTCTTTCATCACATAAACTAAGTATCCACCATGTCAGCATCTGCTAGACATCGATCATTTCTATAGACTGGGGCTCTAAAGTGAATCCGAGATTATTTGTACAATAGCATCATGGCTCGCTTTGTAAAGCAATACTGTTGAAGATGATATTTACCCAGTGCTACTGAAAAAAAATCTGACCGGCCATGCATATTTTGGAATTCAGCAGAATTTAGTCTTAGTGGAATAGAACCGAGCAGAGCGTGTGTGACGTCAGGGAAACCCAAGCTTTTGCTCTGATAGAAGGGTGTTTGTAAAAGGCTCTGGGCAAATGTGTCCCAAGGTCCACGAGCGCTTTAGTGGAAATTCTTTGCCTTCCCTGAATTTCAGGTCATTTTGCTTATGGATTGTCTGGAAAGAATCTGTTAATGGGGCAGTTTTACACAAAAAATTCTACTCTGTCCTCAAAGGGACTCACAAATTATTGGCAGGGCGCCATTAGTTTGTCGATAGATCACTGTCAGTTTAAACTCCTGCACTACAAAAACTCCTCATCTAGTCAAGACTTGCAATCGTGTTTCTTATTTTAAGACTTAAATACTATACAAGAGCAGATTGTGTAAGATTATTGAGATTATTTATTTATCTATTTTTTTGTCTCCCATAGTTAGTAAAGCTTATAGGTATTCTACCTGCAAATTGAGCTTAATTACCATTAATTATCATTTGAGGCCATGTATCTTTTAAGACTTTATTTTAGCTCTAATAACCAGTGGTAAACAAAGTACACAAACCATGTACGGTAGTTGAGTAAAAGTAGAGCTACAGTAGGTAAAATAACGCTCCAGTAAAATTAACTGATGCTAAACTGTGTGTAAGTGATAAGTAGATACACCAAGTGCCAATAAAAAAAGAATTGGTACTGTCCACCACTGCATTTTTATACTTTACTGTCTAAATATAAGAAATAAATTCATGATTTAACAAACTACAGAATAAAAGCAAGTCAAAATATCTGCCAAATGGAATGGAAAGGCTAATAGATACTATATATGATGCAAAAGCAGAGTAACATGAAGTGGTTTGGGTTGGCATCAAATAGTCTCTGACTCTTTCTCTCTCCTCTCTGTAGAGACCTGATGCCCAAGACCCTGGAGGGTCAGATCACCATGGAGAAGACGCCCAGCTACTTTGTGACTCGTGAAGCTCCAGCTCGAATCTACTCAATGTCACGTTCCATCAAACTCATCGTGGTGGTGAGGGATCCGGTCACCCGGGCTATCTCAGACTACACACAGACACTGTCCAAAAAGCCAGACATTCCCTCATTTGAGAGCCTGACTTGAACAGGACTACAGGCCTAATCGACACCTCATGGAGCGCCATCCAGATTGGCATCTACGCCAAGCACCTGGACAACTGGCTCCAGTATTTCCCCATGCGTCAGATCCGAAGCGGTTGATCAGTGACCCAGCCGGAGAGCTCGGCCGTGTGCAGGATTTTCTGGGCCTCAAGAGGATCATCACAGACAAACACTTCTATTTCAACCAGACCAACGGCTTTCCATGCCTGAAGAAGGCTGAAGGAAGCAGCAAGCCTCACTGCCTGGGCAAAACCATAGGCCGAACACACCACAACATTGACCCTGAGGTGGTGCAGAGGTTACGAGACTTCTACCGGCCCTTCAATATGAAGTTCTACCAGATATGATATTTGGCTGGGACGACTGACTTTATATTTTAGACGGACCATACATTATGAATGCTTGCAGTTCCAATCAGTACAAAAAATACACCAATATAGACATGAAGTTGAGTTGACCCGTGTGTCCTGTTCTGCTCAAAATCTTTCTATTTATTTATACATTAATTATTATAACATTTAGGCATTTGTACTACGTTTATCCAAACAACAGCAACACGGTGATTCCAGAGGTGAACACAGAGTCTTAACCAATAAATCACCGTCGCCCCTTATACTATTGGGTAAAAATTCTGCTGGTGTAGAAAATTGTGATTTAAAAACATGTAAAAGCTTTGTGTTTTGACCAGTTTCTATAATGTATGTAACAAGGTGGCGTAAAAAATATTTCCATACGATGCTGTTTTAGTGCCACATCAGAAAATTTAAAATAACCAAGAATATGAGAATAAAGTCGTAGCAATATGAGACTAAAGACTAAATTACGAGAACAAAATCGAAATACTTAGAGGATAAAGACAAAATTGCAAAAATATGGTCAAAATGTTTTGAGAATAAAATTGGAGCAATATGAGAATCAGGTCAAAATTAATAGAATGAAGTCAAAATATTTGGAAAATAATAAAGTCATAGCGATAAGAGAGGCGAGTAGCAAAATAAGTGGTGATATTTTGGGAAAAATGACAGATTTGGGAGAAACGTTTTGTTGTTTTTGCATAAAATAAATGTGGAGGATTTGGTTAGATCCTACTTTAGGTTAGGATTTACAGTAGTAATAAGGAAATTCTTGTCTTTTGAGTAATTGTAATAATTTTTAAACAGACACTGCAGGTTCTGTAGGAAATTTAATGAATTCAGAAGAAAAAAAAAACAGACAGACATTGAGAAAATTTCTTCTAGTGTGCAGTCTGAAATAGTGACCAGTGGTCGACTCCAAAGATATTGACGGTTACAACTGCATACTATTTGAAGAGGAGATGTTGTTTCTCAAGAGGTGAACATTATTCTCTTATTGCTACGATTTTATTCTCAAAATAGACCTTATTCTCATACGCTTTTTTCTCAAAATATTAGGTTTTGCTGCAACGGGGAAAAAAGGGACCCTTAGAACACTTAGCCAAAATACCCAGAGAATTGAGATTCTAGTTCACGATAAATAATCCAGATTTAATCAATAATCAAGCTATACAGGTGGTCTGGGTCAATAGAACATCCAGTGAACAGAACATGAGGGTTAAGTGTACATCATTGATCTCATCCGCAAAATTCTTTATTATTTATGTCCAGTCCAGATTATCCATATTTATTATTTAGAGTGCCGGAGATGTCGTTTACCACATATTTACTTCCGAGGTTCTCATCTTAAGTCTTCAAGAGTCCCTGCTCACCACACATTGAAGTTCTCCTTGAGCACAACACCTACACTATATTTCCAAAAGTATTGGGTCACCCGGTCATAGGTACGGTATGTGTTTTTTATGCATCGCATTCCACATTTAGTCCCAATTTGCTTTTATAATTCCCTCCACTCTTCTGGAAAGATGTTCCACTTGATTTTGGAGTGTGTTTATAGATATTTGTGGTAATTAGCCACAAGGCAGGTACTGATGTAGGTGAGGAGACCTGGGGTGCAGTCAGCGTTCACATTCATCCCAAAGGTGTTCAGTAGGGATGAGATCAGAGCTCTATAGCAGCAATCAAGAGCTTCCTCTCCAAGATCTGTAAACAAGATCTTCACGGAGCTCACTTTGTGCACAGGGGCATTGCCATGCTGAAACAGGTCTGAGTATCCAAGTTCTAGTGAATACAATATTGTATTATAGCACATCTAAAGACGTCCTGCAGAATTGAGTGCCTCCAGTTTTATGGTAAAAGTTTGGAAAAGAACCACAAATAGCAGGAAAGGTCAGGTGACCCAATACTTTTGGAAATATAGTGTATTGTGGTTCAATGCAAAGTAACAGGAAGGTTGTAGCTTAGTGGTTAAGGCATTAGACTTTGCATCTGAAGGTTGTGAGTTCAAATCTCAGTCACACAAAGCTGTTATTCCTGGGGCCCTAAACAAGGCCCTTAACCCCATATCTGCTCAGCCGTATGAGATACATGTAAGCCCCCTTGGATTTATGGAGATTTGGTAGCTTAGTGGTTAAGGCATTAGACTTTGTATCTGAAGTTTGTGAGTTCAAATCTCAGGCAAGTCCCTTAACCCCATAGCTGCTCATTTGTATAAATAAGATAAATGTAAGTTGCTCTGGTTCAACTTGTTTGCCATTTACCATAAATGTTACCACTTTGTATTGGTGAATCTTATGGGAGAAAACCAGAGAACCCCAAGGGAAACCCACACAGACATCTCCAATCCCAGATTGAGAAATTAAATAAGGCAACCCTTCTCAAGCATATAATTTGCTCTAATGCACTTTAACATCACAAAGTTATGAGGTTTTCCCACTTCTGTAGAACTATGCATTATTTCCCATAAAGGGTTATGATCTGTGAAGCATCTAATGATGCATCGTCCAATTTTGCATTCATTCTATTAAGCTGCCTGTAAAGCTTTGCATTACAAATAGATCACAAATTAAAAAATATTTTTAAAATATATTTATAAAAAAAAAGGATGTAACCCCTTATGTAGTATAATATAGATCTTCTTTAAATAATTCTTACCAAGATAGCAGCAGCTTTGAGTTTTCAGTGCAGAATGTTTGTATTTCTTTTTTTATAACTAACCTGAATATGAATTCTGTATAATTTTGGGTTCCAGATATTAGTTTTTCTCATTTGTACACTTCATACTGTTTTTCTCATTTCACAGTTGTGCAGATTCTGAGTTATTTGATTTTAATGCCAATGATTGAGTCTCAGGTGCTCAGACATGGTCTGTGTCTCTCTCTGTGTGTGTGTGTGTGTGTGTGTGTGTGTGTGTGTGTGTGTTTTGATAATGTTGAACATGGTCTCACTCTGGTGGTCTGTGTTGCAATGAAACAACCCACATTGTTTTTGTTGTATTATATATCTGATGGTGCCACATGCTTTCAGGAGTCTATTTTGTGATGCTGCTGTGTGGGCTGTGTGTGTGTGTGTGTGTGTGTGTGTGTGTGTGTGTGTGTGTGTGTGTGAGAGAGATGAATTTACAGTGCCTCAAAGAATACTCATTCATTCTGCAACCTTTTCAATGACAGTTCTAAGAGCAATGCAACTTTGCGATATTATCAATCATGTTTTTCTGTTGTTTGTTTGTTTGTTTGTTGTTGGTGCTTAAATGCAGATATTTATGGATTTTTCTTTATAAAGCAACAAACAAGTATGACTAATTTTTTTATAATGAATATCTCATATTCAAGCTTTATAGGTGCATCTCAATAAATTAGAATATCATTAAAAAGTTGCATTATTTTAGTAATTTGAATACAAAGTGTGACTTGTGATGTCACACTTTAATCAGCTCAATAAATCCAAACACCTGCAAAGGTTTCCTGAGCCTTTAAATGGTGTCTCAGTCTGGTTCAGGCTCCACAGTCATGGGGGAAGACTGCTGACTTGAGAGTTGCCCAGAAGAAGATCATTGACCCCCTGGACATGGAGGGTAAGACACAAAAGGTCATCGCTAAAGAAGCTGGTTGTTCAGAGAGTGCTGTATCCAATCACATTAATGAAAGGTTCAATGGAAGGAAAAAATGTGGTAGAAAAAGTTGAAACGAAGCCCATTCAAGAATTTGGGGAGATTCACAAAGAGTGGACTGCAGCTGGAGTCAGTGCTTCAAGAGCCTCCACACACAGACATATTTATGGGCTACAACTGACACCTTCTTGTGTCAATCCACTCCTAAACCAGAGACAATGTCAGAGGTGTCTTACCTGGGCACAGGACAAAAAGGACTGGACTGTTGCTCAGTAAGCCAAAGTCGTCTTTTCAGATAAAAGGAAAGAAAGTTTTGCATATAATTTGGAAATCAAGGTCCCAGAGTCTGGAGGAAGAGAGAACAGGCACAGAATCCAAGATGTTTAAGGTCCAGTGTAAAGTTTGCACAGTCAATGGTGGTTTGGGGAGTCGTGTCATGTGCTGGTGTTGGTCCACTGTAAGTCCAAGGTCAGCACAGACGTCCACCAGGAAGTTTTAGAGCACTTCATGCTTCCCTCTGCTGACCAGCTTTATGGAGATCCTGATTTGGCACTTGCCCACACTGCCAAAAGCACCAAAAGTTAGTTAAATGACCATGGTGTTGGTGTGCTTGACTGGCCAGCAAACTGACCAGACCTGAACCACATAGAGAATCTATGGTGTATTGTCAGGAGGAAAATGAGAAACAAGAGACCCAAAAATGCAAATGAGCTGAAGGTCTCTGTCAAAGAAACCTGGGCTTCCAAACCACCTCAGCAGTGCCACAGACTGATCACCTCCATGCCATGCTGAAATGAGGCAGTATTTAAAGCAAAAGGAGCCCCTACAAAAGATTGAGTACATATACAGTAAATAACCATACTTTCCAGAAGGCCAACAATTCACTAAAAATGTTTTTTATTGGTCTTATTAAGTATTCTTATTCTTTGGTGGGTTTTTGTTAAATGTGAGCCATCATCACCTGAAATATATCAGTCTGTGTGATAAATCTATATAATATACTAGTTTCACCTTGAATTACTAAAATAATGCAAGTTTTTTATGATATTTCCATTTATTGAGATGCACCTGTACACCTTTGGGATGAATTGGAACACCCAATGGGTTGGGATGAGTTGAATGCACCCCAGGCCTCCTCACCTCACCTACATCAGTACCTGAATTTACCTCAAGAACACTTCAAAATCTAGTGGAACATCTTCTCCGAGTAATGAAGGTTATTATAACAGCAAATTGGGATTGAATGTAAAATTAAATGTTAAGAAAATCTAGGGTACCGTTAGGTTTACCAACATTATGACCAGGCCATATGGACATTAACATTTGTCCATATAGTGAATATACCTACATATTTTTTAATGAAATGCCTTTACCTTGCCAACACTTTAAGGAGGAAAGAAACTGGAAAGATTCTGTGTGAAATTCTATCAAAGAGTTTTGTAGTGAGGGTTTTCAGACTCAAAAGATTTTCAGGTTTGTCCATTTTTATGGTTAAATATGCACAATTGTATTTTTCTATTTTCATTGCTTTATATTATAGGAAAAACTTATTTTATATATTACATTTAAAATTAGAGTCAGATGTTTTATATTTGACCTCTGAACGACAAAATCCTTGTCTACAGGGTCTTTATAAATGGCCTTATTGCCGTGACATAAAGACTGCATTATGACCGCAGGCTTCTGGGCAACCGCAGGCCACCACATCCTCTTGCATTTAATCCTCCACTCCACAGGCCTGGCTGTGCTCCTATCTCGCCCTTTCCACCCTCTTTCCCTTTCGTCTCTGCTTATCTCTTGCTCTTCTCTCTGCCAGAAGCTGCCGGAGGACTCCTCATTGAAGAGAGTGTGTTATTCCAGGCCTGTGTATGTGTCCCCTGTTGAGCTGAGGGCTTAGGAAAAACTTAGAAAAGAGGCTAATTTGGCTGTGCTGAGATTCCACGTGAAGAAAAGTGGCTTGTGTAGATTTTTGGAGCGTCGCTGCTCCTTGAAAGGGCAGTCAGAACGGGTGAAAAAGAGGTGAGACCTAGCCAAATGTTTGTTTGGTTCTATCACGAGGCTTCTTTTCTTTGTATTCTGTCTGCTGTGAACATCTGTACTCTTTCTCCTAAACGGTCCAGCCATCCGTTTCTCTCCATGTTTGATTTAGACACTCATTAGGATTCTGGACATTGTAAAGGTCTTTACACTGTTGATTGGACCAGACTTACACACTGAGTGTGTTGAAGTGGTGACGGCAGATGGTTTAGTGTGTAAACTCGACTCGGTGGTAAATGAAATTCCTCAACCTGGTTCCTTAGATACGCCACAGCCAGCGGTGAGATCTTTATTAAGCCTCAGACTCACGCTCGTCATCTGTGTTTTGAGGTTTCTCGGGACCAACGTTTTTTTTTTTTTTCGTTTTAACTCCAAGAAACAGCAATAAAGAGAAGGGGTTGAAGAGTGACTTGTTTCCAGCCACAATTTCATAAGTGAGAAAAATCGTAAGACATTTTGGTGTCTTACGACGAAATTCAGGGTACGGTTCAGGCCTCCAAGGTTCACAAAACCAAAATACTAATAACAAACAATCAGAACACTTATGCTAGTGAATGAATACTCACAAACCCAGTGGATGAGGAAAGCAGCATGGAGTTTATTGTTTAAGGAAGCATTCAACCCGAGTTCGATTTGTTACAACGTCCCTTAAAGATCTCGCCTTGTTCCAAAAATCAACTGTTTTTAATACTTTTGTGTCTCTGGTGCCCCTCCTTTGTCCATCACTCTTAATTCAAAGTTTCATTGTGTTTCTCCCTTTAATCCTTTAATCATCTTTATAGCCTCTATAGAAGTAGCGTGATGATAAAAGGACGAACCACTCGGACTACAAGAGTCAACAGATGTACCTCTCATTTCTTGTACATAATCTATGAAGATTTTGCTGTCCTTTGCTCATTGGCCTTCAGTAGAAAATGAACTAATAACTTTATTAAGCATTTTTTCATGCAACTAATTCCAAAGCAAAAACACAAAAGGATTGGACAGTGAATGACTAGAAGAAAGTTCTGTAGACAGAACAGTCCAAATTGGAAATGTTTTGCTCTAAAAGAAGAACCTGTGTAAGACAGAGAACAGGTGAGATGATGTGATCAGACTCCCTCACCCCCAGATAGAGGTGAAAGCTTAATGTTTGGGTTTTGAAACAGAAGGTTGGAAACCGGTAAGTAAAATGAAACCATCATGGCTTCCATTCCATACTTCTAACACCATGTGATTCTCTCTGTATTGTGGCTCATTGGAACCGACTTCACAGTACAAGGCAATGAGCCAAATCATAAATCCAAGCTCTGTAAGTGTTGTTTAGAGAGTAACCAGTCATCTGCAGTGTTATCTATCATAGAATGGCCTATAAATCCTATGGAACTGATCTGGGATGAAATTGATCACAAGAAAGAACTAGTGAAGAACATCTTTGGCAAGTTTTACAAGAAGCATGGCAAAGTATTCCATCATGGCAAAGAAATCTCTGTGCCCAAAGTGAAGTAATTACTTGAGGATTTGCTGTTAAAAATACAATTTTTGCTTATTTTTCCTGAATTTTTTTTTTTTTATAAATATATGCCATAGCCCTATTATGGCTTTTTTATTTTTATTGTTGTCATATTTAATGTAACCCTCTAACCTTTTTATTGTGTAATTTTACAGACACTACAATGTTCATTTTCTGATTGTATTACTCTTTAATGTGTTCAGTCTTTGGGCCCTGAGCTTTGGCAATGCAAATGCAGTGTTAGTGTAAAGCCATTAAAATTGCATGGATGCAGAGGGATAAGAGAGAAAGAGTGATAATTTAGCCTAGTTTCAGTGCAAAGTGCAATTCTTCTTCTATTACAGAACACAGAGCTTCTCTACAGCACCAAAAAGCCTTATCATTTTTAAATCACCGATAGTCATGAAAATTAACAGTCAGCATTTTGTGGCACATATACCTCTTTCTCCAGACATACAGTATATACGAGTAAACGTAACATAAGAACTCAATATACATTTTAAAAGCACAAACAGTGACTGTATCCTGTAGCAGTGGATAAAAACATTTTCTGTCTGTGAACAAAACAGAGATTTTTGTAAAATGACAGGGTTTAAAATACAAATAAAAGAGTTCACAGAGACGATACAGTGTCCACCCTCCCATTCAGTTTATTCTTATTTAAAACCTTAACACAGACCCTGAAGAGCAGCTTCCCTGATACTGTCCAAAAGTCCATCTCCCCTTTACCCTGCAGTCCAGGAGGGGACCTCCACACCCGTCAAGGTCGGGAGCGATGTCCAGCTGTGGAAAGGGTTCCACCTCTGCAGGTCTGGATCCTTCATCAACGCTCCCCTGCTGTTAATGTAGACCTCCAGCGATGTAGGAGCTGGTTAGCGATGTGCAGGGACTGGAGTCCCATTTGTGCTGCCAGGTCCTCCGCATGTGACAGGTCTGTCCCTGCTATCTTTGAGGAGATCAGAGCTCTGGACAGTGTGGGGGTGGTTTCACCCAAGATGTCCAGACAACTCCTGTGCACTAGGGGCTCCTCCAGCAGCCTTACATCGTTGTTTTTTTTAAAAGTTTACAGTAAAACACTGGTAATCCAGAGAGATCCAGTGCATTTGTATCCATTTAAAATAAAGTTTTGTCCAGTCCCAGTCCTTCCCCCATGTGCAGAGGGGGCTGCTGTTCTTATACTAGGTTCCTGGGCCCAGTTAAGTCTCTGGATAAACTGGAGGCAGGAGGCTGCATCTCTGCTGGCGAGCTAAACCATCCCTTGACCCCCTTCCCGTTTTAAATTAATTTGACAGTGTAAGGAACAGGAATACAATTGCGACTAAAAAGCAAGGCAACACCACCACTAAGCAACATGCTGTGACTTAAAATCACCAACCCGTCGCACTCCTACACCCAGTCAGCAGAGTTACTGATGTCGCTGCAGGTTTCTTACAGCATAACAACATCTATATGTTTCTTCTTAATGAGCTCATATAGCTTTACTCTTTTTCCGTGTTCCCTTGCTCCACTTATATTAAAACTCGCAACTTGAAACCCATTCATTAAAAATAAGTGTAAATAAAACAGATCAATCATAAAAAAAAAAAGAAAACAAGAAACCAGTATACACTCCTATAAATTCCTTTTTGGATCAGTTTAGTCAGTGTCAAGACTGTTAAAAAGAAACACTGATAGCATTGTTCATACGGGGGGCAGAGACAATGTTCTCATGCCCTACCACATTTCCAATCGCTAGCACACACTCCTCTACACACACTCCTCTACACTCGCCCCGCACAGCAACCTCACACCGTGTCGACGAGTCAAACTCTCACACAGCTTTGTGCTTGGAGACACCATGCTGCTCACACACACACACACAGACATGCAGATCAGACAGACAGACAGACAGACAGACAGACAGACAGACAGACAGATAGATAGATAGATAGATAGATGCAGACAGAGAGATAGAAAAAAAAGTGTATATATATATAAATAGAAAGAGAAAGAGAGACAAAAAGAGAAAAAGAGAGACAAACAGATGGATAGATACACAGACAGAGAGAAAAGGAGAGACAGAGAGAGTGGCGTGTAAAAAGAAAGTCAACAACAGAACAGGATCAGTCAGCTCTCTTTGATGCTATGATGGCTGTCTGACACTGTTTTATTGAAACCTCGCTCAGTACTTTATTCACACACACGCACAGCTTTGGGTCATGCAATAGGCCTCATGTGGAAAAAGTTTTTTGAAAAAGATTTTGTTGAAATCCTGATAATCCTGAATAAACATGGCTGTATGCACGGCCCGGTGCGTATAACAGCACGGCACGAGACTCTGATTTTCACCACTCGGCGATTTTATCTGAATTTTTTCACAACATGGCTGCAAAAAAACACTCCCAGCAAAGCTTATCCTAGCTGAATCAGTCACGAAGTGGCTCTAAGATAGCGTTCATATCAATGAAAACTGGAGGGAAAATACAAAGCTTTGAAGTGCAGCTATAATTAGTAGCATCTAAGCGTCATCCTTCTGTCCAGACATACGCTTTTAATAACTGGCTACTTTCTCATTCATCCACCCTAAAGCAACGTAAGCCTCTCTTTTGAAAGTGGCCTAAGTGATCGTGACACTGGGTAAAAAGCGAAATTCATGCTCATTCAGATTTTTTTCATTGAGCAGATGGAAAGCAGGGCGACAGCGCTCTAAACATGTAGCCCCCCAATAGCCTGGTGTCAGGACTGCGCGCTCTCTGGGGTCAGGAAGCTGACGCTTTGCTGCCGGAGGTCCTGTCACTCCTGAAAGCCTCCAGTGTCGGTGGTTCACGTCAAACGAGACGTCTTGAACTCTTTGTAGCTTGTTTTTGTTTAGGGCTGTCGCTAGTCTTAAACACCATGTTGAGGTTAAATAAGCCAGTTTCACGAGGTACTACTGAAGTCTGCCGATTGCTTATTATCACTGCAAATTTTGATAACATCAAGAGAAACAAGCCTGAACGAGTCAGCACTGTGAATAGACGTATGCAAACTTCGCTAATTCAAACTTTTAACCTGTTTTTCTGCTGAAGTTTATATGGTATATGTGTACATACTTTAAGTCATTCAATTTTGCAATGATTATTAAATGTTTTTTTAATAAAAGGTTGTAAATGATTTGTAGGCTGTAAGGGTGGAGCGTTGTGGTGGGAGAAAGTGTACAGAATTTCGCCTAGGGTGCCAAAAAAGCCAGTTCACAAAATTCAAGTTGGATAGCGGTAATAATGAAACATTGTCACACAACAGCTTCACAGAAATCCGGTTGTAGTTTTAGAATTATTCTTAACCAGCCAGAGGCAATGACTGTGAGGAAAAAAAACTCTAAACGTCCTTCAGAAATATCAGCCTAATTCTGAATCCCAACAAACCAGAAATTCCTCCAAACATGGCCACCATGAACTACATGGACACAAACTCTTATGCTAGATGCTAGCCTCTCACCAAGCTCCCTTTGATTCATCCCACCATTTCTCAGAGTACAAGAAAATAATATAAGGTGGTTTTAAAAAGTCCCAAGTCTCAAATTTTGTAACGCTAACAGATAGAGAGCAAGCCTGCACACGCAGTCAAATGGAGCACCGACCTTCATAAGTCAGTGTGCCGAAAAGACCGTTGTGTATACATGCAGAGTACAACATTTGAGAATTCATCGTGGACAGCAAGTTAGAAGTTTGAGCATTTCTCAGTGACAAAACTTGGGTATACGGGTATGGCCCTGAGACGAAACAACAACGACCGAAAAAAGGCAAGGCAGAGATCCAAAGTGAATAGCAAAATGTGCTCGACAACCTTCAAAAAGAAAACATCCAGAAAATATTCCAGGAGTGGAAGGAATGCTGAAAGTGCCGTACTGCTGTGCAAGAGGGTCTCAAAACCTTTTGATACCACCTCATACATAGAGACTGTGCTCTGTTCTGGCACTGAGTTAATGGAACATACTTTTTAAAATATAGTAACTCTTTATTGAAAAATTATTTATATTGATGATATTCGTTGTTGGTGTCCTAATGAATGTTAAAAATTTAACATAAGTGATGCATCACGATACAAGTGTCAACTTTTTAAATTGCAAATTGTTGAATCCTACCATCCCTAGTGTCTGGTAAAGCTATACTGCATTTGCGAAAAGCAGAAAAGTGTTCACTCTTGTTAGATTTATATTGTTATAGAAGATATTTTGTAAGTTGAAATCCTGGCTCTGCCAATGAAGCACTTTCTAGGTGAGAGAAATGACACAATCTCTCCTGCCTGTCAGTCACAGCAACACTAGCTAATCAGAGGCAACCATTAACTCAGGTATGTGGTAGATGATGAATAGCACTTTCCACTGCGTGCTTATTGCTGCCTTGTAACCTAGGCAAGGTGAAGTTCATAAGAGCTGTTACTAGAGATACAATGACTTAATACATCATTATCATTAATATAAACCTGTGATTAGCAGGTAACTACTGTTAAAGTTGCTAACACACCTATTTGACAATCAGATTGAAGAATCTCAAGTCAAGAAGCTTTTATTGTCATTTCAACCATGTATAGCTGACGCATATATAGCTAACACAGTGAAATGAAACAGAACCCTGATGCTACATAAAACAACATAAAACAACAATCACAGAAACAGAAAACGCAGGGCCAAGAATTAGTAGAAAAATCCTTGCCACATAAAGTGCATGTGTGCAATCTGGTGCAAACAGTGCAAAAGTCAACACAAGACAGTCCAAGACAATACGCAAAACACAAAATAGCTCAGCCAGTAAACCTGTCGTAACCAGATAAAGTGAACAGTAGCAGAAAAATGTAAAAAGAATATTGTGCAAAAGGACAGATAGCAGCAATCCCGGAAGATGTGTGGTAATGATTTAGTGTGAGTGGTACTGGATCATGTGTGTGCGAAGTAAGTACGAGTGTGTGTTGAATCTGGTTCGTACAGATCAGTCACACAGTTTGTGTGTGTGTGTGTGTGTGTGTGTGTGTGTGTGTGTGTGTGTGTGTGTGTGTGTGTGTGTGGGAGTTCAGTTTAGTTCTGTGTGTTGAGAAGCCTGATGGCTTGAGGGAAGAAAATGTTACACAGTCTGGATGTGGCGGCCCAAATGCTTCAGAACCGCTTTCCTGATGGTAGAAGAGTGAAATGTGTGTGTGACAGGTGTGTGTGGTTGTCCACAATGCTGTTGGCTTTGCGGATGCAGTGTGTGGTGTAAATGTCCATGATAGAGGGGATGGCTTAAGGGGAAGAAACTGTTGCACAGTCTGGATGTGGCGGCCCAAATGCTTCAGAACCGCTTTCCTGATGGTAGAAGAGTGAAATGTGTGTGTGACAGGTGTGTGGTTGTCCACAATGCTGTTGGCTTTGCGGATGCAGTGTGTGGTGTAAATGTCCATGATAGAGGGGAGAGAAACTCTGATGATCTTCTCAGCCGTCCTCACTATCCTCTGTAGGGTCTTGCGATCCGAGATGACGCAGTTCCCAAACCAGGCAGTGATGCATTTGCTCAGGATGCTCTCAATGGTCCCTCTGAAGAACATGGCCAGGAAAGGGGGAGGGAGATGAGCTTTTCTCAGCTGTCGCAGGAAGTAGAGACGCTGCTGGGCTTTTTCGGTGATGGAGCTGGTGTTGAGTGATCAACACAATCTAACTGTGCTATAATTATTACTTGAAGAATGTTTCTGTTAGTTCACTTGACACACACCCTACACGTAGACATGCTCCAGGCACACCCAGTATACACAGTCAGTCCGTCAGGCAGACGTAGGCTGAGAGTGATGTGGAAATCAATAATGAACATGCTAAGAGTGGCAGGGTGTGTACAGAAACAAGAACAGAATAAAGTCAGAGTAAAGCACATCTACCAGGAATTATTCATAAACCAAAGCAGCATGGTGCCTAAGAGTGAAGCAGCTCGACCACAACCTATCGCACATAAGGCTCAGGGATTACAGAGATGGCTCAGCAATGTAGAGATATTTGAAAATGATCATTTCAGCCAGATTGGATGCAGGGTTAGAGACCTGATCTGGTTAAATAGAGACCAGAAAATGAACTCATAGTTTTTCAAGAGCTTTATAGTTGACTGATAGTATTACTGCTTTACATAGTATGGATGCTGCAGGAGTACAAAAGCAGGAACAAGGTTGATAACTGTTTTTACCCACCTACAGGCCATAAGATTTGAGAACCATTTCTATCCATTACCTCTCCCTTCACAACACACACACACACACACACACACACACACACACACACACACAATACTAGGTGTGTAACGGTACAAAAAACTCACAGTTCGGTTCACAAAATCGATCAGATTTGAACACTACATTTTTTAAACAATTTTAAATTAAATGCCTGCTTGGTTAAATAATAAAAAAATTATATTTTTGAATGTTTATTAAAAATAAAATAGTATAAATCAAATTACAGTACACTTTTTATTATTATTATGATTAAATTGAGTAATCAATTAAATTGGCTTGACTGAATTGTTTAAATAAATTAAATGTAATTAAATATTTTCAATTCAATTTGTTAGACCCCATTTGGCTAATACAGATGTGTGTGTGTGTGTGTGTGTGTGTGTGTGTGTGTGTGTGTGTGTGTGAGTGTGAGAGAGTGTGTGTGTGTGTGTGTTTGTGTGTGTTTGTGTGTGTTTTAAATTAATATTTAATTTTCTAAAGATATTCTACTTAACTGTTCTACTTATTTTAGCACACTTCAAGTCGAGTCAAGTTTATTTCTATAGCGCTTTTTTACAACGGACATTAACTCAAATGTCAGCTTTACAGTATTTATCCCTGATGAGCAGCCGTGGTGACTGTGGCAAGGAAAAACTCCCTTAGATGTTATGAGGCAGAAACCTTGAGAGGAACCAGACTCAAAAGGGGAACCCATCCTCATTTGGGTGACATCAAGAGTGTGCTTATAGTCTTTAAACACTACAGAACACTGGAGAGAGAGAACTAACATAAACACTGGAATGTGTGATTATGAGTAATGATCTTTCTACAGTCAGTTGACTGTAAAATAACTCAACATCTGAGATCATCCATAGATCCAACACCAACTTCGCCATGCCAGAGCATTTAAACACTCAAAGAGGTCCAATGTCCAAACTCTAAATGAGGTAGAATCCAAATGGCGCTGATACGTCTCTAGATGGTTCGGGATGTTTTTCTATCTCTCATTTTATTTCAAAATCACTCTTGATGTTTGAAACAAAGAGATTTGACCATTCAGAAATGAGTTTGATAAAACTGGAATCTTGGTAAAGAGTTTTTTTGTAAAGATGGAAAAAAAAGTGTATTTTGTCTAAATGTTGTTTGACAACCGCTTTGGATTTTTGCTCCAACCTGGTTAGATGGTTACTGCCTGAGCAGTTCACTTAGTATCAGAAATGGTCTGTAATCCATTCCATACAAGAGCCATTAGATTGTTTCCTGTGCAGCGTAGTTACGTATGTAGCACTGAGCCGATTGGGATTTGTGCTTTATTTAGGCTAGCTGTGACTTCTACGATTGTGAAATTTCTCTTATGACATAAGTCATTAGTGTGTGTGTGCTTGTGTCTTGTGAGAAAGAAAAAAAAAAAGTCAGGTATGGCATTCAGTTATTTTTTCCAGCAGAGTGCATTTCTTCAGGGCTTTTCCAGTGTGTATGATGAATGCATTTGAAACATGGCCTCCGTGTAAACATGCTGTATTATGACTGAGCTGTCTAAGGTGTCACCCAGCTCCTAGAATAATTCACACAGTCATGGCATGTTTAGCTAAAGCAAGATGCCACATGTATTACTGACTTACTCGAGGCAGTTTTTCCTCACACGTCGCATTTATTAGAAAAATTCACCACAGATACAATACTCAGGATTGCAAGTCAGAGGGTTGGTTAAAGAAACATTAATTCTTCTCCAGATCAACTGTTTTTTTGGGGGGCAATGTTTACCTGGATTAGTAACAGACTGTGCTTTCTATTCCTTGTAGCTGAGTTAGCTACAAGTTCCAGGTGTGTTTATGCCAGCATGTGTAAGTCTCAGGTAACAGATCCCAGGTGGTGAGCCTGGGGCACCCTCAGGTCATCCTTTCGAGCCTGGTGTTTTGTCACAGAACCTTCGCTCTTTCTTTGTCCTTGTGCCGTCATCTGATCATGGCTAAGACGAGACCACGAATTAACCAGACACAAAGAACCTCTTTTAATTAGTGGCAAGCTTGAGACTCGCTTGAGAGCCGAAGCTAAAAGGTGCTCTGGGATTATTCAGGCCTATTCTACAGCACACTGCCCTGGGCTTTATGGAAGCTGTCAGCTGCTTCACATCTTATCAAATGATATTGTGTGTGTGAACGTGAATCGCAATTATTTGGATCGCATTCCACGAATATACTGTATCTCGCGCCCCACTAAACGCTGTTCATTCCGCACCGGGTGCTCGAGTACAATGTCGGAAGATGTCTATAGAGTTCTTTCTGGCAGGCAACTCATATTAGCTAAGGATGAGAGATGCTTTACTCTATTGTGATGCTGTAAACTAATCCGTCTTCAAGGTCTAAGAGTTTGTGTCTGTGTTTGCCTAAGCCGAACGATCTCTAACACTCTTGAAATGAACATTTTTAAGCCTTTTTATTAAGAAAATTGGAAGACTGGAGTTTCTCTGAAAGTGCCCTATATGTACTTGACGCTTGACCATAAGTGCTTTTTGAACATCCCATTCCACATTTAGTTCAAATTTCCTGTTATAATAACTTCTAGAAAGATGTTCCACTAGAATCACATACTCAAGTCAAGTCAAGTTTATTTCTAAAGCGCTTTTCACAACAGACATCGTCTCAAAGCAGCTTTACAGAAATCAACAGTCAAGGTGAATGATGTGTATTTATCCCTGATGAGCAGCCGTGGCGACTGTGGCAAGGAAAAACTTCCTTAGATGTTATGAGGAAGAAACCTTGAGAGGAAAGCAGCTTTACAGAAATCAACAGTCAAGGTGAATGATGTGTATTTATCCCTGATGAGAAGCCATGGCGTCTGTGGCAAGGAAAAACTCCCTTAGATGTTATGAGGAAGAAACCTTGAGAGGAACCAAACTCAAAAGTGGAACCCATCATATACTGATGTAAGAAAGTAGGCTTGGGGTTCATTGCAATTTATCCCAAAGGTGTTCACTAGGGTTGAGGTCAGAGCTGGCTTTGTGCGTATCATTATTCTGGAACAGGTGTGTACATCCTGTACAACCTGTACAACTTTGTGGCAACAGTTTGGAAAAAATACCATATTGTATATTGCAGGAAAGGTTTCTCAATACTAAATAAAGAAAATGTATATACTGAATTACAAATAATACACCAATGTGTTCATGTGTACATGATTATAGCTATCTAAAATATAGCTATATATCAGATTTCTATTTATGCACTCGTGACTAGTGACAAAAATGGCTAATCTTTGTAATATGATTTTTTATCACTATTTATTCATTCATTTATTTTCATTTTTGCATGAGGATTTAATTGTCCTCTGTTGCTTCATGACAGTCTGCTAGCATTCTCAAAGTGGAAAGTCTTTTTTTGGGTCTCAATTTGCATAAATATTTTATATACCTTAAAACCATGGAGCTATATTTGACTTCCTCACAGCGCTGTACATTATACTTTTAGTTTTGATTATAAAACTTATCACTCTGCTCTTTATGCTAAGACTGAAATACAGTTGGATTTACTGTACAATTGCAGTCACCCTGATAAATGTATGTCGTTTGTTACCTATTTATTTGCTATCCATCATCTTTGTAAAAACTGGACATTACAGTCTTCATAAGAGGATATTTTTCGACGTATTGTTTCCCGTTGTATCATTAGGCTCTGGAAAAACATGTTCAAATGTAACACCCCTACAACATGAAACAACTTACAGGTACACTGATTGAATTTATATTACTTTTCAATAACTTTGTGTACAGCCATATTTACATTTACAACATTAGGCAGATTTACTTATTTAGAGCGACTTACATTTGATCATGACCGCAGGAGAAGCAGTTTGATGTGGCTGAAATTTGAACCCATGCCCTTCAGATCCAATGCCTTAACCACTACGTCACCACGTCCCCATATTGTAAGTTGAATTGTTGTTGTCTTAATTGCTGTATCTTTTGCTTTTTTTCTTGGCCGGGTCACTGTTGTGAAATAGATTTTCTCTCAATGAGTTTTTATCCTAGTTAAATAAAGATTACTACTTATGCAAATACATATTCATTATCCATCAATGAATCATGCATTTTGTTCTAAATGGGTTTTTCTCTAAAATATCCAAAGTAAAAACCTGCTGTAGAAAATAATTACTCTTGATCCACTTTTGAACTTCAGACCATCAGGTTAACCAAATGGTTTTAAACATACATTTTGGACAACAATGATATATTTACAGTATATATCAAAGATATATTTCTTCAAAAAGAATATTTTAAAATGTATGGACTATTGTTGAGTATGGAGAACCTTTGGGAGTTCTTTGGTTTGTTGGGAAGCTTAGTCTTGAATTAAATCTCTTGAGTGTATTCCTATCAGAGAACTTTGAACCCTTATTGTTAGCTTTTAAGGTTTAGCCATCCAGAGGACCATTTGGTTCTGTAAGTGTGTGTAGTATGTTTAGAAGGAATGAAGCATGTTTTTTAGTTCAAAGAAACGGTTAATTTGCCCATTTTGGAAGATAAAGCTGTTGTGCTTGCTGTCTTTACTGCTGTGTAAGCTCTTAATCTGGTCTTTGTTACATGAACTGAATGTTATAACAGAGAAACACACTGAGGTCTTTTTCACAGAGAAAGTCTGAATCGCATGGCTCCAGCTCAGTCACCTCTGGGTGTGGAATCTCAAACGAGCTCATGTTTTCCATCTCACTTTTAGGTGTCCAAAGCAGCAAGGGGAATCCATAACTAATGAGTCTGGAGAGGAAACGAAGGTCTACACTGACAAATCACAAGAGGTCACAGTTTACCCTCTGTTGCTTTCATACAGTAGTCTGGTGACTTCCGGTTGGTGTAAGGCCTCAGGAAAAAACCAATGGTGCTCTGGACTTTTTCATAACCAGGTTCCAAGTAAGAAAGTGAAAGCTCTTTAAATCTCGCTTTGTTTGGAAAGTTGATAAGAACAATTATAGTGATGAAAGAGTCGCATTCACTCACTCGTCAAGGTGCTCAGGTGGAGTTTGAATGTGACGAACGAGCAAATAAGGCCAATGTATCATCATAAATCACACATTTTGTTTAAAAGACGCCGAGTCTAATATGTCAAAGAGGGATGACTCGGCAGAGCAGAGCCGGACCCGGCCTTGGGAAAGTTTGTTAAGGGCTATTTTTATGAATCCTTCCCCGCACAAGTCCATTTAAGCCACTTAAATCATGACTGAAGCTTTCCATCGAAAGAGCAGGTTATGTGGCCTGAATTATAATAGCCTTATATCCTGGATTTAAAGTGTGTCCTCTCCAACACACCATGGAAATTGAGTTTCAAGCCAAAAAAAAACCTCTCCCTGCTTTTAAAACCCCCGAGCAGTGTGCATTGCCACGCAGGCGTCCCTTTGAGGCTCGATCGGCAGGAGCGGATCAGGATTGGCTCTTCACTAGAGTTATGGAAGCGCTGATCCTATTACGTGCCCCTTGAAGAATGTGTCTGTGAGACTCAGGAGCTTTTAACCTTTTCGCTAGTCTTGCCTTTGAATCACCATCTCAGCTCGACTCCCGTTTGAACTTCTGCATTAGGTTAGATCCTGGAAAACATCTTTGAGACCAAACCATGGTGTTTCCAGCTTCAAAGGAAATGAAGAAATAAATACTTCTGGTAGATGCTAAACCTCATTATGCTGCTGTGTACCTGTACAATGAAATGACAACAATAAAGCTTTATCTATCTGTCTGTCTGTCTGTCTGTCTGTCTGTCTGTCTGTCTGTCTGTCTGTCCGTCTGTCCGTCTTTTTTTTTCCTGTATGTCTGTCTCTGTGTCTGTTCATAAGTCTGTCTGTCTCTCTCTCTCTCTCTCTCTCTCTCTCTCTATCTGTCTGTATGTCTGTCTCTGTATCTCTTCATAAGTCTGTCTTTCTAGTTTTCTCTTTCTTTCTTTCTATCTATCTATCTATCTATCTATCTATCTATCTATCTATCTATCTATCTATCTATCTATCTATCTATCTCTCTTTGTGTTTTTTCTCTGTATGTCTGTCTCTGTGTCTCTTCATAAGTCTGTCTTTCTAGTTCTCTCTCTTTCTCTATCTATCTATCTATCTATCTATCTATCTATCTATCTATCTATCTATCTATCTATCTATCTATCTATCTATCTGCCACTGAGACGTTTGACATGACATACGTTTGACACGTCGAACACGACGAGAGAAAAGGAACACCTTTAATGAGCTCAAACCCAAAGACCATTTGCAACTTGTGCATGACGATCGTTGAAAAACAATTAACATGATTTCACTTCCACACCCACCCTTCCCAAAGACGAGGATCCTGCTCAGGGGTCGCCATTTTGACTCCATTGTGGAGATTTAGAACAAGTCACACAATGTCTTTGACACGCTTAAAAAAGAAGACTTCAGGACACCTTCTAGACTGGACCAGTTCTTATAACATTTTTATTCACTAAGTGAGCTAGTGGGCAATTGTAGTTGACATTTATTTTAATTTAATTACTATCAGTGCCACAGGCAAAACAGAAAAGGAAAAATATTAGACAAAGGTCTAAATCATTGTGTCGGAGCACTTATTAACTGCTCTCTTTTACCTCCCCATGGGACTGTAAATAAGTGTTTTATTATAGGGAGGCGACTCCTTGCCAATAGATAAATGACCCAGAGATAGCTCCAGTATTAATTGTAAAACAATGTTACGTTTGCACAGTGCACAAAAAATTAACAAGATAATGATGTTTCATTTAAGCAAGAACATATAGTGACTTCAGTTTACAGATGGCGGTTTGGATGTATTTCCACTCGTATGACATAATACCGGGAAGGAGATGACATCACTCTTTGTGTTTGTGCTAACCTTTTTTTTTTTTAAATACAAATGTTCTTGTATTGCATATAATATATTCATCTCATATCTTCTTTTCAGTTTTTGGATGCTCTTAGTTGTAATATTAGGTTTAGATATATAGTCAGTATAATAGTCATATATTCCCTGCTGGAGACCAGGACTGGGAACTAAAACTATCCTGCAAAAACGTCTGTGTAAAATAGTTTTTTTATCTTTACTTTGACTTATATTGCATATATTCATTGCCTTATGGAGTGCCATATGATTTAGGATGAGGCTGGTTCCTCTCAAGGTTTCCTTATCGTACCATCTCAGGAGTTTTTCTGCCACTGTTGCCACTTGTTGCTCATTAGGGACAAAATTACAATTAAAAAGAATTAAATTTTTTTTTAATGACCAGTTTATCTGTGTAAAGCTGCTTTGAAAAAATGTTGATTGGTAAAAGCGCTATATATAAAAAAATTATTGAAAGTTGAATTTAATTTGTGATCGGGGTTCCCTGGTGGTCTAGTGGTTAAGATTTGGCACTCTCACCTCTGCGGCCCGGTGAGGGTCGTGCCATTAGGGTTACACAAGCCAGTGCACTCTTAGTGCCGGTCCCAAGCCCGGATAAATGGGGAGGGTTGGGTTAGGAAGGGCATGTGCCAAATCGATCATGAATACAGATGATCTGCTATGGCGACCCCTAATGGGAGGAGCCGAAAGACAAAAGAGAGAGAGATTTTAATTTGTGATTATTCAGCTCTAAAAGCTTTAGTGAATTCAGGTACTGATGAAATTGAGGTGGGAAAGTCTGGGGTGCAATTGGTGTTCCAACTTATCCCAAAGGTGTGCAGTGGGGTAAAGGTCAGGGCTTTGTGCAGAAGACTCACGTTCTTCTTCTACAGCCTTGGATTTTTATAAACAAACAAATTCCATTTACATTCCACCAATGCTCCACATGCATGCCTGGGTTTTTACTGCATCTCTTGATGAGGATTATCCAAATAAGTGCGTGTATGTTCTGGAATGGAATACTGTAGCATTCCAGTATGTGTGTATTCCCATCTCAGTACCAGTATTCCAGGGAAAGGTTTCAGATCGACTTAATTAACTCATTGATAATGCATGAACTAACAAATGTAACTAATTAAATATATTTTACTTTGTTCATCAAAACGATATTATTTCTGATATTATTAAATGATAATGTATTCCATTTTCTCAGTACCTTCTGGTAAGGTACGTGTTCCTGATAAATGTTTCAAAAGAACCTTCAAACCCATTAAACACTTGAAGCAATCATTCGAGAGGAAAATCTGATCCATGCACCACATAAAAAGGCTGCATTTGGTTTCAGTGTTCAAAGCCTCTTTCACTTGCAAATCGGTCTGTATGCAAACGAATCGTCTAGGCGGAGTGCCGAAGTGCTTTGTAAAGATCTGGCTGAACATGTTCTGCTGAAGAAGTGATGCGCTTAAAGGTCAGGGTAGACAAGTCCCTGAACGACGCCGATAGCAACTGAATGATTTGACAGAATGATCTGTGAGGAGTGAATTGCTTCGTGTCCATTGTGCTCGCTGAATGTGGTTTAGCTGCTACGCATGCATAAATAATCCTGTCTATAAACATGAATGTTTGCAGCTGATTTTGGAACGTGCATCTGGTGGTGGTGGAGGTGCAAGAAAGAACATTCGTCTTTTTAAAAAAATATATATGAAATGATATAAAAAATACTCGATATAAACAAAAGTACTAGGACACCTGACTTTTCCAGTCCAGGTGGTTCTTCATCAAACTGATACCACAAAATGTATAAGAGGACCTTTGGGATCATTCTGACTGCACCACAGACCCTCAACCCTCACCTACATCAGCACTTGATTTTAGTAACACTCTTACTGAAATAAGAAAGAAAAAACCTTCATGAAGCTGCGGTCTGTACTGATTTTATTATAGGCATGTAGTTTAGCCCGCTGCAAATTGGATGGAGGGATGGATGTATGGATGGACAGACGGACTGGGGAATAAATAATTGGGATCACAGGTGAATAATGACTGAAAGGATCAATGGATAGATGTATAGATGAATAAATGGATGGATGGATTAATGTATGTAGAGGTAGATGGAGAGATG
>MU591762.1:3733527-3741027 GCA_024362625.1 Silurus asotus
TGTGTTAGTATATTCTAAATAATATTCTATATTACAATAGTAAAATGAAATAAGATGATTAACTAAATAAATGTCAGAATTATATATATATAGATTATTCATGATCAGAAAGAAGGTGTTGCAATGTTTAAAAACTATTTGATAGTCATAATTGACATGTACAGCATTTATAATTTTATGGACAAATCATTTGTACTATCACACATCTGTTCCTCTCAGTGCTTCAATGTTACTATTTACTCTCTGATCCACTAGAATCCACTGTGTACTGTATGTGGTTGGAATGACAAAAAAGCCTACTTGACTTGACTTGCATATATAACACACCGTATCCCACATCGGTTTGTCGCATTACACGAACAGGAGGAGTTTAGTTACAGGTGACTTTCTGTAGCTAAACACGCTTTCAAACTGTGTCCGTGAGACTGTGGAGGTCTTCGGCTCTGCCATTAACCCCATCAATTCCAGTGGATTTGTTACACTAATCCCCACTCTCAGGGGATGTTCCAGTCATTGGAGGCATGAAATCTACACCCTTACCTTCGAAGGAGAAAGCAACAGAGCGGCATTTAAATGCTTGTAGTCTAAGATCTGCCAATCCATGCGACTGCCTTTGATCGTGAGAACCAAAGGCGCTTCAAAAGCCTCTGGAATCCACCAGAAGCACGTCAGGGATGTAAATATGTGGGCTTTAATGTAACAAAGCTGAGGAGAAACTTTTAGGTGCTGATGCGATAAAACGGCAGAATCTAAGCTGCCACACACCACAAGGTCACCAAAAGGGCAGGATTATAAAAATATATAATATATATCAAATAAACTGACTTTAATCAGAATATTAGATTAACTAGTTTGTTTATTTAAAAAAAAATGTGTCTAATTGTGATTTATAGCACCTTCAAAGGTTTTTGTTTTTTAGAAGAAATTGGGAAATTGGAAAACTTATGAACCCTCTTTTTGTTCTTATGATTGATTTTCAGAAAACTATTTGATCCTGTACACAATTCTTTTATTAGCATATGGTATGAGGGGGTCTGCTTAAATGCAATAAATAAATATAACATGCTTCATGTCTAAATAAATAAATAAATAAATAATCAGCCGATGGATAGATGGATGGATAGATAGATAGATAGATAGATAGATAGATAGATAGATAGATAGATAGATAGATAGATAGAGAGCATGGATGGATGGATGGATGGATGGATGGATGGGTGGATGAACGGATGGATAGATAGATAGATAGATAGATAGATAGATAGATAGATAGATAGATAGATAGATAGATAGATAAAGAGCATGGATGGATGGATGGACGGACGGACGGACGGACGGACGGACAGATGAGGAGGATGGATGGATGGATGGATAAAAAGGTGGGTGCACAGGTGAATGATCACAGGAAAGATTGATTTGAATGTGTGAATAAATAATCGCCACCACCACTTAGCTGTCACTGCTGGGTCCTGAAGCAAGACCCTTACCCACCAACTGCTCAGCTGTATGAATGAGATAATTGTAAGTCTTCTGGATAAGGGCATCTGCCAAAATGGCATAAATGTCACATGCTAACTGCAAAGTTACTGAACCATTGTTTTACTGCCATTTGATATTTGGACTTGTTTTTTTGACCGTACTCTTGTCCTGCCAGTTTAGTCTGTTCATTGATCACCTAATCTTTATGTTATGCTACCTGTACTGGATTAGTTCACTTTGAGGGAATAAAACCTGGTTGTAAAATTTGCATCTATAGGTCCTTGTGTTGCATAGACAACTATATATATATAGCAGTGGTGAGCCATGCAATCTGCACCTGGGCCCTTAGTGAGGACTTACCAGACTTAATCCACCTCTTAATACCACCACTATCACGTCACAATTATAGAAACAATAGATACAATACAAAAACCCGATATAACAACGCGTGGCATTACAGAGAGAAGAATTTCACATATGGAGGGTGTAAACCATTTTTACTAAAGCAAGAAACCCAGTTGAGACTCCAAACCTCTACACTACAACCGCAACTGTGCACCTACAACATGTGGAGCAGTTTAGAATCAATATTTGTCTAATAACATGATTAAAATGTAAATAAAATACAACCTACTCAATCCTCACGATGTCTACTTTTTCTTCAAACTAGATTTTTAAGTATGTCTGAGACCAAATCAATTTCTCTTCCTCCGTAGGCATAAATAAGTCTAACTCAGATGTTTTACCAGTCGAACTTGGTTGTAAAGGTTTCCCTCTGACCAACCAATCAGAGAACGCAAAAAATTTGCTATTTTGGGCCAGCTAGCTGCCATGTGAGGCGAATATGAAATCTATTACCTGTTGGTAATATTCTCAAAGTTGAAAAGGGCCAGCAGTACTGACTTTGCAGGCCCTGGGCAGATTAGATGATATGGCAGCACATAGAGGGTCAAATCTGATTGGACAAAAAATCTAACATCAACATCCACATACTAAAAGCAGTGCAGCCAAGAGTATTTATTTTAATTTTATTTTATTTGTATACAATGGACATTGTCCCAAAGCAGAAATCAAAAGATTGTGAATATACTTGTTTAATTTGTGTTAACCCTGATGAGTAGCCAGTCAGGAGAGAGTGTGAGGAAAAACTCCCTGAGATGGTATGAGGAAGAAACCTTCAGAGAAACCCGACTCAAAATGGAACCCATCTTCATCTGGGTGACTCCAAATGTCCATTCATTATAGTTTTATTACTGTTCACTGATGGACAATTGAATGCAAAAAATATGTATGTTTGTTGAATTTGCAGCACAAAGCCACTGTATAAAAATATTTAAAATGAAAAAAGTGATAACCTTTAAAACACCACTCAGCCACTTATTATTGTTAAGTGTTTTATTTTTTATTTATTGTAGTCATGTTTTTCTAGTTTTTCATTTCTTTTTTTTTCTATAAATTTCAAGCTGTCCTCATACTCACCCATTTGCTCTTGAATACCTCATTTTATTTTATTTTAAAGGTATAAGACTCCAAAATATGAATAAATGATGGTCTGATCATCTCAGCTCACTATCCTTCAAGCAGCTTGACTCTGGCTTTGAGAACAGCTTGGAAACAGCTGTAGAAACATTTTCTCAGCCTCATTTTTATTTCATGTTCTGATTTGCAGATTTATTAGCAGTTCCATGGTTGACCTTGAGCGCACACAATGGGCTGCAGTGAAGAGAAATATTTAGAGTAGAATGAATCAGGCCCAATGTAGCCGGCTGCTCGCATCTGAATCTTCGGTCTCGTGCTCAAATCTGGCAGCGTGGTATCATCGGCAGAGCGCTATTACCGCTTTGATGTGCGTCTACAGCTGTAAAGCTGTGTGTGGAAAAGGAATTTATTGGTGCTTGAGTGATCATGTTACCTGCAATGGGCCTGAACTCTTGGGATGTAAACTCTGGATGGCTAGACTTGCTGTAATTGGGTGTCATGTGATGTGATGTGATATTGACTGTCAGTTCTTTTCATATGTTTATATGCAGAGTTTATATGTTGAGCAAAAAGCAGATTTTAGAGTGTGAATTTTTATATGATTTACACTTTGCTAATTTGCACACGTGGAAAAAAATAGGCAGAAATCATAAAACAAGCACAGTGCAACACATAGGTTCAGATTTTGTGAGCTCAGTGGTTAAGACTAAGTTAATGATCAGAAGATTTGGGGTTCAAGCCCTCGTATCACCAAGCTGCCATGCTTCTGACCCTTGAGCAATGCCCTTAACCCTCCGTGCTCCCTGGGGACTGTATCATGGCTGAGGAAAACACCTAGCACTTTGGGCCAATTGCACAACTGTCACTTTAACACTGGACTGGCACAACTCAGTGTAACATTTCTAAGCTCAGAAATGAAACTCTCAAAACTACTTGTTCAACCTCCACATGATGGTGTCACTTGTGCACATCATAAAAACAACTTTCTTCGCTTTGATCAAATTGCGAATATTTTTGTAAATTCATTTAATCGATTGTCTGCTTTTATTTTACATTATCAGTTGTTTATGTTCATGTTAATAAAAATATATTATAATGGTTTCGCCTGAATAGTTTTAACCCTCAAAACATCTCAGCATCAGTTAATTACACAAGTCGTAATTTACCAGTTGTCATTATCTGTCATTTAAAATTTCTATTAACGTTTCTTTGTAAATTTGACTTGAATTGATGAATTGTGCAGATAAACATCTCTAGTTTGCTTATGTAACCCTAGTTCCCTGAGGCAATGAGACACCGCTTTGGGAACACGCCCTAGTGTTCACGCTCTGAAATAATGTGTGTCATTGGTCAAAAAACAGATGCTTGCCGTCACCGGTTGGGTGACGTCACGACCAGGAGTATAAAATGCACATGAGTGAGGGCAGCAGCAGCTTCTGTTAGGGAGGTGTGGCATAGAAAGACCCGAGCTACGTCAAAATGCTTTGGGAAGGAGTGTCCAATCATGCCATGCTGACCAGTCCCTGCTTAGTGTGTCTGAGCACACCCTGCATGCAGGACAGAGGAGCCGGGAGTGGCTCTGATGTTAAAGTCATAGAACCTGATAAAGGTCAGCGGGGTGGACCAACCCGCAGCGCTGCAGAGGTCGCCATACCTCGGGTGGAATGAGCCCTAAATTCGAAAGGGAGTGGGAAAACCAGAGGACTCATAACACAGACAAATCACATCCACAATCCATCTACTGAGACGCTGCTCCGACTTCCTCCACGGACTCATCACAATCGGCACAGTCGAATTTTGCTTCTGCTGGTTAGGTGCTAGGAAAGGAGAAGGACAGAATGCCTGCAAAATGACAGGTCGTGAAGGGGCCGCCGGCACCTTAGGTACATATCCTGGTCTGGGGTACAGGATAGCACTGGCCATGCCAGGGGCAAACTCGAGGAAAGACGGGGCCACAGAAAGAGCCTGTAGATCCCCGGTCCTTTTAAGGGAGGATATTGCCAGAAAGAGATTCAGAGCTCCATGTCATGCGCACTGGAAGAAAGGTCCACCTCAACGGGAGCTTTCCTCGGGGCTAGGAGCTCAGCCCGGCAGAGGAGGCTGGAGAGGACTCTTCGGCGCCGCTTCACCTCGGCGAGAGAGCGGGACCTGAGCTGTGATGTTGGGAGCAGAGCGTGCGAAAAGAGATGAGTCAACTGAGCATGTTCCACTCCCAAACAAACTACACACAGCTCATGCGTGTCTTCCTCCGTAATGAAACGGGGGCAAGGAGGGACACACATGCGGAAGTTTGCCTTAGTCGTGTTGCACACAATCACACACAAAGTGCTTACCTGAACAACAGAAGCTGATGTCACTTCCATCGCGCTTCTATGTTGTAGCATCCTGGTTTGTGCAACATTGCCCGCTAATGACGTCACATTTGCATTATTCATCGCAAGTTTCTGAAAGGGAACCAGTGTTACATACAGTATGTTTGCAGGATGTTGTCAGCAGGCTGGAGACGAACTTGGCAGCAACATGCCACATGTTTAAATCACACGTGAGGATCGTCTGGGCTGTTCAGTTTTGCACACCGACAATGGCAGCAGTGGATTGTTCTCCCACCATTATCGTGCACAAGTTGGCGAATGCTTTTGACATTTTTGAGGGTTGAGCTCTTTAAAGGTCTTCCTGAACTCTCGTCAACTTCCAGCGACGCTCTTCAAGAAGCCACTCAAAACACCTTGAAAGTCTGTGTGGCAGATTTGGCCATTTTCATGCAGAATTTAACATTTGCTTTTTGTTTGAACTTTAAAGAGTGCATTGTGGTCGTTCTAACTTGCCGTTCATTTAAGGCTTAAGTTTCAAGGGTTTTTTTTGGTTCAATGCCACCATATGTGCAGACATACAGAAAAATCTAAATTCTGTTTTTCTTCTCTAATCAAGTGTTTACATTGTCAATGCAATATAAAAGGTTTTATAAACATATTATTGCAATATAGATACAGAAATTGTATGAAAGAAACAGCAGTATACTTGTCATAAGGATGTATATAAACCGACACAAACATCTGAATGAATATACATCTGATTAAAAAATTTAAATATGCAATTATACATCCAAATATATGTAAACAATTCATAGGTGCGCATATACATCCTAATATATATAAACATTCTGAAGTTCTGAGTATAAGGCATTTGTAAGGTGCAAGACAGAAAGCAGCAGTATGAAAGATTGCAAAAGATTGTAATGTGTAAAAGTGTCAGGATTCAGAGAATTTGTACATCTGAGGTTCTTTTTTAAAAAGGATTTTGTAAACAGGTTAATCTGTACAGAGTCCTGCAGAAAACATAAAGTGTCTTATGTGCAATGAAAAAAGTGTGGGGTGAGCTGTAGGCTTTTAAAGCTTAGCAGTAGTTGGGAGAGGAAGAAGGTAATGGATGATGCCTCCATGATAAAATTGCAAGCGTGGCAATGCACGTGTTTTGTATTTTGGCACACTGACTATAAAGATCGACGATCCCTGTGACTGTGCGTGCAGCCTTGTACTGCCACCTGTTGGCATGCTACAAAACGAGACTTTTTGGTACCACCTCGTAAGTAAAAGGAACTTACAGCAATTAGCACCACTGTTGAAGTATCACACACAAATTATGTCTCCCATACAATGAAAAAATGGTACTGAAAATGGATCTTGTAAAAAATTGCCATTGTATCTACATTTAATGTTGTGGTTGAGCAGCACTTACTTTGAAACCCAAACCACTGCTGATCCAGCGTCATTTTTTTATAATTATGTAAAGAGTTAATTTACTGTGAAATGAGCCGTGTTTCTGCATGGGATTTGTTACTTTGGTACACTAAAGTTGACAAAAACTTTAGCTCTATTTGGGTTGTATTCGTTGCATGGCGGTCCATGCATTTCACCCCTGGGCCTTCAGAGAATCAATTCACCCCTTAATACAATCATTACAATGCCACAACAATAGAAACCATCAATATTTTACAGAAATGCAGTATAACAGAGCACTGCTTCACACAGAGGTTAAATTAAATGACATTACTGAAGCAAAATAAACACAATTCAACAAGTCTTCTTTCACTGCAGCCACATCTTCACCAGTCACATACATCATCTCGAGCAGACGCATTGATATTAATCTCATACAATAAAATGACCTCAGGTTTTCTGCTCATTTTTTCCGTGCATTACTGTTTTCTTGGGGATTTGTCATGAAGGCAAATTGTGTTTTTCTTTGCCAATTGTACGGGAAAGAAAACACAAAAGCAGTAATGGTTCATGAAAATGCTTAATAACTGTTTTGAACTGTTTAGCCGACCTTTTCTTGTGATGTCCAGCTTTTCTGGAAAAATCTGTCTTGTGATGTCCTTGTAAGTGTATCCAAGACTAGTGCACTCTTAGAGCATCCAATCAAAGGATGTGAAAATGCCCATGCATTTGGACACCAGCTAAGGGGCCTTGGAGTGGCCGAATCGCTGTCTGATTGATAAAGCAATAGCTTCAAGCAACATGGAGTTTAATCTAAAAACAAAGC
>MU591762.1:3746027-3753527 GCA_024362625.1 Silurus asotus
GGGCTCTGAGCTGGCACCTGAGCTTTCAATGTTACCTCAGATTTCATTAAAATGTTCTGACATGCTGATAATATTAAGTATCTCACAAACCACAGAGAATTTATATATTAAAAAAAAACGTGTGTGGACCTTTGAACCAAACCGTATATGTAAATGACAGCAGGAGCAGGTAAATTATGACTATAAATGGGAAAGTTCAGGGCAATAAATAGACATTTTAAGTAGGAATGTGTCTATATTATTATGTTGCTTCATAGCTGAAATGCCCACAACCACCGACTGACCAGAGACTTAGAAGGAATTGGTAATACAGTGGTTAAAATGTTGGGACGCTAATTGGAAAGTCATGAGTTCACATTCCAGCATTACCATGCCGCCCTGTTGGGCCCTTGAGTCCCTTAACCTTTAACTGTTTAGTTGACATTGCTATTACAACCCCATTTCCATTGGGACTGGGGACCTCCATTAAAGCTGGGACACTGTGTTTAATGTAAGTAAAAACAGAATACGATGATCTGCAAATGTTTAAACTGAGGAAATGTACAATTTTTAAGAAGAAATAAGGTCATTCAGAATTTTTATTTAGCATGTTTAAAGTGCAACAATAGTGTTATTTAAATGAAAGAGTTGGAGAAATATTTATAATGAGGTTAATTGACAACAGATCAGAAAGATGATTGGGTATAAATTGTGAGAGTTTCTCAAAATTTAAGACTTTCAGAGCTTTACCAATCCATGAAAGACCGTCTATACCGTGTCTATACATTGTGTAACAATTTCAGAATAATTTTCCCCAACATCAAAGTGTTAAACTGTTGAATAGCTCATCATTTATAGTACATAATATCATCAAAAGTTATCAAGAATGTGGAGAAATCTCGGGACAAGGGACAAGTCATGTAAAAGTCATGATTCTGTAATTTAAATCACTGCATGGGCTTTTTAACACCTTGAGAAATCGTGGTCCTGTCCAATCATTATGGAGACTTGTTGCAGCAAACAAATTTAAAATGACCTCATTTTTTTTTTCTTATTTTCAGATTAATTTTGACCTTATATATCATATATTCTCAGTTTAAAAATTTGATGTTTTTTGTTGTTGTTGTTGTTGTTGTTGTTGTTTTTGTCCCAACATTTTTTTTATTATTGGGGTTGTAGTGTTAGTCTATATTTGGTTAGTCCTGGCCCTTTTCAATTAGGAGGCCTAAATGTCAGGGATAAATCTTTATCATGGTGTAGTGTATTTTTGTTTAGAACATCTCATATCCAACTTGGTTCAATCTCCCATTCACACTTGCATAATGAAATTCTTCATACTGGATTCTAAATTAAATTTTGAATGCAGTTGCAATATATATATATATAAAGTTTGGACACACCTTCTCATTCAAAGAGTTTTCTTTATTTTCATGACTATGAAAATTGTAGATTCACACTGAAGGCATCAAAACTATAAATTAACACATGTGGAATTATATATTGAATTATATACATAACAAAAAAGTGTGAAACAACTGAAAAATGTCATATTCTAGGTTCTTCAAAGTCGCCACCTTTTGCTTTGATTACTGCTTTGCACACTCTTGGTATTCTCTTGATGAGCTTCGAGAGGTAGTCACCTGAAATGGTCTTCCAACAGTCTTGAAGGAGTTCCCCGAGAGATGCTTGGCACTTGTTGGCCCTTTTGCCTTCACTCTGCGGTCCAGCTCACCCCTAAACCATCTCGATTGGGTTCAGGTCCGGTGACTGTGGAGGCCATATATATATATATATCATGAAGCCTTTTGTGTAGTTGAACAAACCTAACAATGAGTTACATTACCAATGAAATCTCCCATCAAAATCTCCATTCTGCCCAAAATTGAAAGCAACTCACATGCATCTGCAGCTGTGAAGGCTGACTTCCTTGTGCTATCAAACCTTCCTTTTTAGGCAGAGACATCCTGCAGGGACTATGTTTTTAACAGACAGATGGAGACTTTCAGGTCCATTACCCTAAAGTGGGGCCAACAGACTGTGTCAATAACACAAGCGATTCTATTGATTTCCATACCAAGAACAGCACTTCTCATGTAGGCCATTTGACGTAGTGGGGACGTTCATCAGTCAGCTGCTAGCACAATGTTTATGACCCACGAGCAGTGTTTGAGGATGGACAAGCGATGTCTAGCATTACCTGGAAACGGAACTCCAGCTGCTTTTTTATATGTAACTTCTTTACCACATGTAGTGAACTGCCCCCATTTCTCCAATTATATCTTTGGAAATGTTCAGCAGTCGCTTCTATTTTCATGTTGAGTATGTTTTGTGAACAAAACTGTGTTTTTACAAACAATAGAGTTTCAAGGTGCATTAACATGTCTTCGATTTCACAAGCACCACTATTTAAATGGAGGGTAGAGCTGGGGGAAATGAGTGGTGAGGAGAACACACCTAATGGTGGTTTGACTAATGAATGTTCTTTGTTGCAGTTAGCAGCAGAGATCAGAAAAGGCTGAGAGACAGAAACTGAGAGAAAGAGAGAGAGAGAGAGAGAGAGAGAGAGAGAGAGAGAGAGAGAGAGAGTATAAAAGAATGTTTTTGCAATGTGTGTGTTCGAGAAGAAAGTCACTGAAAAGTGCAATTAAATTCTTGGCAAATAAAACCAAGTTCTGGCGTAAACTGTTGCCTGCCTCCCATTTTTTTTCTTCCCTAGGCCAGAGAGCTCTTTACAACATTATAAAAGGATGGTTCTACAACTAGAATTCTTGTTTATACCCAGTTTCGGCAAAACTGAGCCCAAATTCAATTGGAAATTGTAACAAGATTTTAAACCAGATGGACAACAGTGTGTTTGTTATTAAAGTTAGCTATTGAAGCAATTACCGAAAGTTCTGGCAGTTCAAATCCAAATATGTATATCTACACCATCGAATCTATTTGGGTTGTAATCTGTTTGCACAGAGTCATTATCTAGTTTTCGAAATATCACTGTCACTGCAGTAACTAGCTGTTGATTATTATAGGGATTATAGTTTTTAGACCACAACATTAGAGAAGGGTGCTTGTAAAACTTGAGTCTATGCTGGTTTCAAGCTTTGCTCCATTTATAACCAAACTAAAAGTTCAAGCACCATGTTGGAAAGAGAAATGGGTCTATGCTAATATTTGCACTGTATTAGCCTAATTACCACAAATCTGGTGCTGATCTGGTACTGTTTTCACAGTAGCTTGTCCAGATCCATGGCCGAATCCATATGTCTGCACTGTGGAAGTGTTTCAGGTTGTAGTCAGTTTGGCCATGCTGGGAATTAGCACTGGCAGTTGGGAATGTGGATCATTCAGTGTGCTGAAATAAAATCTCAATCCCTTGTCTGTTGGCAGTCGACCATAGGAAATTTATGAGACAGGAGGGAAGTATGGAGAGAGGTGGACTCATTCCTGGATTGTTGGCCAGAGATCAGTGGTGGGATTCTATTTGCTCAGAGCAAAGGACAAAATCAATATTTCATGCTTTGTTTAATGGTGATGGTGTGAGGCAAGATCCCAGACAATGCCATGTGTACGGTATGTGTTCCATGCAATGAAAAATGCAAAATTAGAAATTTTTTAATGTCTTAATAAGGTTTCGAAATAAGCTCGGTATACTGCATATAGTAGTTTCATTAAATCCAAAGATTTATAGAAATAAATGGCGAACTTTTATAAAGTATGTAAGATACGGAATGCCAAAGAAAACAGGAAATGAATTGACGCATGCATGAATTTATCTGTATTATCTGAAAATGAGAGAGAGAGAGAGAGAGAGAGAGATGGCCAAGCTGTGGGGCGTGCCCAGCACTGGCATCAACCCTCATCAGACTCTCAGCGCCAGCACATGTGGAAGTGCTTAAAAGGCCATGAGCTGCAGCACCACAAGTCCCGCTGAGCTGAGACAAAGCAAATTACTCTCTGCTGGAGCACCATGGGCCACTGCCAATATGAGAAAACAACCAGCCTTCAACCTTACAACCACAATCGAAGAGTCATGAAGGAGTAAAAATGACGTGCAACATCCCACCTTTAAGCTGGATTCGGTTTGGAGGTTTATGTGATGGTTTGCGCCTGACATGAGGATGACATGGAGTTGTGAGCACAATAAATCTAGCTATCAAATGAATTACTGTTTTTGTGTTGGGTTTTTTATTGATTCTATAAAATAGAAAGATACTACGGGTAATCCACACTTTCAGCAACTGGCATTTGTATAGAAAATATAAGATATTTTTAAATATAAAAGCAATGCATATTGAACTGAGTGCCTGATATTTAACTGGTTTGTAGAACAAATTATATAAAAAAATGGATTTATATTGACCTACAAAAGTTCTCCAGCCATAAATTGTCACCACAATTGTACAGGAGGACTTTGGACTTTGGACATTACATTACATTGCACCCCAGGCTTCCTCACATCACCTAACTAACCTAACTAACACCCTTGTAGCTGAATGAGCACAAATCTCCCCAAGCACACTCCAAAATCTGGGGGAACATCTGGTGGTTATTATAATAGCAAATGTGGAATGGGATTTTCACATATAAATCTTATGATCAGGTGTCCACAAACTTTTGTCATTATAGTGTATGAAAAAAAGAATTGCAATGTAAAATGTAATCATCTTTCACTGCTCTGGAGACAGAAATGTAAAATCTTTGTTATTGTTGAATTTTTTTTAAATGTTATACCTATAAATGCTTTACAATGAATACAATTTAATTAATAGATGGAGAAACAACTAAATTAGTACAAACTGCTTCTTAAATTTTTTTTTTTTTAAACTCTCTATGTTAATGTTACGTTTGACTTATCGCACACGAGTGACACGAATACGACACACTGACATTACACGTTCTCAAAATGACCACTACACTTGATATGTTTTGTAGATGTAGTCATGTGATCATACAGGAGGGTCACACATCTAAGATATTTCGCCTCTGGTGAGCCCCGGAGAAGCGTATCTAATCATTGATCCCTGCGTTCACCTTAAAATACAAGGTGGTATCAAAAGGTTTTAAAACTTGCATTGATTTATCTATGTTTACATGCTATCACCTTAAACATGCTATCACCTTGCACAGCAATACAGCAATCCCAGTCCCAATCATGCCACTTGTGAAATTGTGTCTTAGAAGTCTGGAAGTGTGTCAAACATTTTCTGCGATTCACACTGGATTTCCACAATGGTGTCAAAACGTAGACCTTTGAGCTGGATCTTCATTTTGAAGTCTGCAGGATTGTTCCCCGACCATCATCATGCACAAGTAGCTGAATGATTTTGACATTTTTAGGTGTTGACCTCATTAAAGTTGGTGCCACTCGAAACACCTCAAATGTCACATTCCTAACACCCATTTGGGTCCGACATTTAAATATTTTCTGTCAGAATCAATGTTATTGTGTCTACATTTAATCTTTTTCTTTACATACAAGTTGATAGAATGGATTATTTAGATCTTCACAAGAATAGTGATAGAAAAGTGTATTTGTATCGATACAAATTCAGTTTCTAGGTTTAATCGCTTTTCCAATCTAGTATTTGAGTACATTAGGTCCAAGAAATAGAATTTTACAAAACATTCAAAGCAAACTGACTGATTTTCTAATTCCATTTTCCAACCCTGCTATTGTGTTTCTTCTGATAAAATATATTTGGCCCAAACTGCACAGAAGTTCTCAAAGATGTAAAGCATTAGATACAATTGCTTTAAAAGATCCATGAGTGAGCCATCATGAATGTGGTTCCATGGAGACCATTAGCATGTGTGGTACACGCCATCCAGTGAGATCAGCGGCTCCACCACAATAACGCTGTCTCTGAGGCGCCACCAAACACTGCCAGTTTCTCAGGCTAGAAGCATCCGCCCTTCTCCGAGCAAAAACTAAACTTCTCGGATCCTTCTGTTTTTACACCGGTCTGTATTTTCATTGCATGAGACGAACTCGAAGCTATAACATGCACTCTTGAATGAGAATGCAGGGAATTTAGAAATGTACAGTAGGTTGTAATATGGGGCTGAAGGTCTTCAGAGGTTTAAAAAAAATTTAATTAGCATCGGGCTTTGCAACAGCTGGATGCCACCAGAGGCGGCCTGTTAACTGTTGCTAAAGCCCTTAAAGGGCACTTGGACTGTTTCATGCATACTTGAACTGCAATCACAAACGTCTCTGAAATTTCAGAGTCCCAGTAATACCTTAAAGTTTCCCCACATTATGATGTAATAAACCCAGGAATGTATGAGGCGTTAAAAATACTTCCAGCCAAACCTGATCAATATGGAAGAATTCCAGGTAGCGTGTGGATGGCCACGCTGATCTAATCAACACCAGACTCTCGACTTTTTTTTTTCGTGGAACCCACCGTTAGAATAACTTTACCAATTTACACAGAGTTTTAGAGCCTACTAATATTCAATGCACATCATACAATTTCCAGACAAAAGTTTGTGGACACCTGGAAATAAGTGCTTTTTGAACATCACGTTCCACATTTAGTTCCTATTTGCTGTTATAAAGCCGTCCATTTTTCTGGGAAGATGTTCCACTAAATTTTGTAGAGATTTGTGCTCATTCAGCCAATAGGCTGTTAGTAGTGTTAGTAGTAAGTCAGGTAGTGATGTAGGTGAGGTGAGGAGACCTGGGATGCAGTCATTGTTCCAATTCATTCTAAAAGTGTTCAATATGGTTGAGGTCCGAGCGCTATAGTATGTCTATCAAGATCTGAGGTTTGGATTTCCTAGTTTAAGTGAGGGGAAGATCAAATGCTACCACATCCAAAGACATCCCACACAATTATGTGCCTGCAAATTTGAGGAAACAGTTTGCGGATGGCTGGAAAAGTCTGGTGTTCAAAAACCTTTGTTCATATAGTGTATGTGCTTCACATTAATCAGTCTTCATGATTCATCTTCACCCTAAAATACAATCATGAAAATATTTTAGAAGGTTTTTCCGTTAATGTAAAAGCAATTAATGCCTTTTCTAAGTTTTCCATTTATAAGTATAGTGATATTTTAGTCCCACAGAATTAACATTACTGGTAAAGCTGATCATCTGAATGTCTTGATGATCATGGGGAAAAAAAATGTCTCTGTTTTTAGTAATTTACTGGAAACCAAACAAAGTAAAGTAAATAATAAAAAACGTCTTTAATGTCTTCCCGCCACTGGCACTACTGAGAGAACTATAATTATACATTCATTAATTTTACATTAAAAATACAACTTTATTAGTATCTCTCTCTCTCTCTCTCTCTCTCTCTCTCTCTCTCTCTCTCTCTCTCTCCAGCTACACATGCTTCTAAGATATCAGTGATCCTGCCACTTTCTTCTTTCCAGACCTGTCTGATTCAACCTGAAACACTACTTCTGGATGGAGGTCTCTACTATTTGGACAGCTGAGCTGAGGATGGTTCCACATGAACAGCCTCAAGATCCATACGTTTTTTTTTCGTTGCCTCTGTTGCTATTGACTCTCTC
>MU591762.1:3760389-3787435 GCA_024362625.1 Silurus asotus
TCTATCTATCTATCTATCTATCTATCTATCTATCTATCTATCTATCTATCTATCTGTCTATCTATCTATCTATTCTGTGGAGTTTTATGTGGACATTTTTGTGCTTTCTTTCGATGCTCAACAAGTGTAAAATAAATATATTTTTTGCATGTTGAAACTTGTGGTTATATGGCAATGTTCATGTCAGGATTATGGACATAAATTACATTTCCCATGTGGATGGAAGTGCGGATCAATTTTAATAAAAAGGCAAAAGGGGAAAAAAAAAATTCAGAGATATAAAATGCGCAAAAAAGCACGAACATCTCGACCTCAAAGAAAAAAATGCATTCACGAAATATATAATACAAATTTTAATTATACTTATTAATTAATTATACAGGTTTTTGATAATAAAAAGGTTTTTTTTTTAATTCATACTCATTTTTGTTTTGTTTTGTTTTTTTAAATAGTATTTAATTTGCATGATTTTTTCATTTTTTTTTTTACAGAAAGAAAAACAAATAAGACAAAAGCAGTTAAATATTAAGCATCATCAAACATAATAATGATATGTGCAAAGATGGAAAAAAACTCTTCAATAAGATTATCAACTACTCAAAAACTGGTGTCATCTTGACCTGCTAGACAGAAAAACACGGGTCATATCTTTACTGGACATTATATCTGTGGAAAAGCTCAAATATCGGACATTCGGCTCAGTCCAAGACCTTGGACATGGAAGAGGACGCATTATAGAGTCTTTACACATGTTAGTGTCTCGTTATCTAAATTTTCCTCGTTATCAACGTCTGTATGATTTCTTTTTGTTTGACCATTGTGAATTTATGTGGATTTTAATGGAGTCTATGATGGTTGGGGTGGGGAAGTGGTGGCCCTGTGCTCTGACCCTGTGCTCTGACCCAGGATTCCTAACAAGCTGAGATATACACTGTGCTGTAGTGTATATGGGTCAAGTAAAAAAATCAGAAAAGGAAAAAAAGCTCTTTTTGAAGATTTTAATGTTAAAAATTTGAATGTGGAATGTATCCTCCAAAACATTGCGATGGATGGACATTAGAATGGGTAACAGGATAAATAGGTAGATTAGGTAAAAGGATGAATGGATGAATTGATGCTTTGAAACAAAATAATTGATCAAAATACAGAGTAAGTAATAGAACACAAATTCGACAGTTTAGATAAAAACTAGTCGTTGGCCAAAGCCAGTTTTTTATTTACGCCCTGAATATCTTTATTCTTCTCTACCGCTGCGGTGACAAAACACCCGAGTTGAAAACGACCTGCTTTCAGGATAAGTTGTGTAGTATATAAACCTGATTTTGAGTTTCCTCTCAGAATATCTCTCTTCAGTGAACCACAACCTTTCCCAATCACATTCTCTCTGGTTGAGTAAGAGTTCTCCAGCGTTTGGTGTACGATGACTGATTGCGTTGTCTTTTTTTTTTTTTTTTTGTAAAATTGTGAGCCAAAAAGAACTCGTTTATGTAAAGTCAATTATGCTAATCTTCAAGGTGTTGAGTCGTCACTTGCTCCAAGAGGCCTCTGTGAAAATGCCACATGTCCACGTACAACAGCGACCTTTCAAATATATATATAATAACCTAGATAAAAAAATTCACAGAAGAAGGTTCATGCATTCATATCAAGGTTCAAAATAAAAAAATAAAAAAAAATGGAAAGTGATATGTTCTGAAAATAAAGTTCATCTCCCCCTTTACTGTAAATTGACTGCCGAGTCAGGAATGCTTTTCCAGCTGCTGAAAACACGGCAGGCATGAGAGGACGATGGGAGACAAACGGATGCCTTTATCTGATGGGATTAGCATGCTGAAGACATCCTGGTGTTGAGCAGGAGGGGATTTAAAAGCACTTTACTGATAATGACGGCACTCCAGAATAGCCAGGCGGAGGTGGAGGGTTGGTGGAGCGAGACCCACAAGAGACTGAGTTATCAAAGGGGTGAAAGTTCTGGAGTAGGAAAAAAAAAACACATCCGTGATGGCTTCTCTCTGACCTCTCTGACCACCTGCTGTCCTTTACAACGATCCTTTATTCTCATTTAATCTTCCTTGCATTACGCTCTTCAGTGCTAAAGCAGTCACCACTACACAAGTGCAAGTCAAAGCATAGCCAGAAGTCTATGCTGAAAATATTTAGCAATTACACACTATTTATCCCCAGCGGAAAAATGCAGCTATGCGACTCAAACACCAATAACATGTTGACTATGTACACGATAGGAACGTAGCTTCGTAAAAATAGATTAAAAAAGCCCCCTTAATGCTAATCACACAAAAAGATTTCTGGTTTCTTTAAACCCGAATTGTTTTCAGCCAAGGCACTAACTCTGTTTTAACTCAGCCAGTGGAAATTCAAATGGAATAAATGTGGGAAACTCCTGCTTTTAATCACACCTCATTTATACCATCACATACTACACCTAATAGTCTACAGACTTGTATTAAAGCTTTAAAGCCTCGATCATTATTTACAGAAACAGCCTTAAAGCCACACAAGCCTCTTAAAAGATTTAAGCATCTGTTGTTGTGGCACAAAAAAACCCAAATCGGCCAAAATGCTTTCGGTATTACAATTTTACTAAAAAATATATATATTTTTTTTAATATATACTTTTATTAAATGAATGAATTTCCAAAACAATGCAGATTTTTTTTGTTGTTGTTTTAAAATTTATTTTCTTAATAAAGCAGATTTCCTTTCAAACCTCCTGAAATAATTAATCACAGGTAAAAAAATGTCCCATTTACTAATTGACTAATTAATATAAAATTATATAGAATTCTAGTGAAACACAAACTAATAATAAAAAATAAAAAAATCCACATTATTCTGCAAATCATAATGCCCTCAGTAGATCTTCCATTAGTAGAATTTCCCTTCGGACGCAGAAACAGACACCCAGCAAACAATCAGGTTTAACATCTGTACACTTATAGCAGTCAAACCCCATTTTCCAAAAATTATTTTATAGTTAACTATGTTTCTTCAAAAAACAATGTCTGTAGCAGTTGTTCATTTGTAGGAAGTGCTTTCCAAAAAACAAAATCTTACAAACCTGTAATGATGCTAAAAGCCAATTATCTGAAAAGTGATTGGTTGCCAATTAGTAGTTAAAATTCATTACAAACTAATGAACTACTTAAGCTGGAATTTATGCATAAAGATATTGTTGCAAATTTAAACACTATTTCAAGATCTTTTGTACAAATTGTCTTTAGCATCAGTATTAAGCAAATATTCATTTGCCTATAATAATTGCATGTTTGCTTTATTCAGATTTCTGAAATTTAGTGGAAAAATAAATGATGGCAAAAGGGCAAAGGTGTTGAACTAATTAAGAGCAATGTGTATATTTGTATTGTATATTGTATTGTGCATTTAGAGCAAAACACAATTATCTCAAATACGCTGAGCAGCTACAGGTTAAGGGCCTTGCTCAAGGGCCCAGCAGCGACACCTGGGGCTGTTTGAAGTAAATGTATGACCGTCTGAGCTAGGGTTAGGGTTAGGGTTAGGGTTAGGGTCCAACTATTAAATAACAACAATAATAATAATAATAATAATAGTAATAATAATAATAATAATAATAATAATAATAATAATAATAGTAATAACAATAATATACAACATACATATTGTTATTAATTATCAAGAAATATAAATTATAATTTATAGATAGTAATACATGCATTATAGAGAAAGATGTGTTTCTCTCTCTCTCTCTTTTGATCTTTCGCTCTCACCCCCTTCTACTCTCCAAATCTGCTTAACCCATGATCCTTCTTAATGCTCTACTTCTGGATGGAGTTCTCATCACTTGGAAACCACTTTCTGCTGGAGGATGGCCTCCACATGAAGAGCCTAAAGAGACATGAGATAACTGTGGATGGTTCCACTTAGAATCCATGAAGATTGCTTCTTACTGCAGTTAATAGAAACAGTATTGCACTCAAGTCTCCATCAGTGAGCAGTTAATACCTCAACTGACTTCAAGAAAATACCACCCCTGATAAACTGTAATCAATTTCTTGGTTTTGGACCATATGGTGCACAATATAGAGGGAATTATTTTTAATTGCACTATCCGGGGTGAAACGGAATAAGCTGGGTTGCCTTCTGAATCTGGTTCCTCTTAGGTTTTCTACCTTGTATTGTCTCAGGGAGTGTGTCATTGCTATTGTTGTCTCGGTCTTGCTTATTAGGGATTGTCTTTCTGTAAAGCTGCTTTGGGACAATGTTTATTGTAAAAAATTTGCTAATACCGAAAATTGATTTGTAAAAAAAAAAAAAAAAAAAAAAAATTTATTTTATGGAATATCATCTGTTTATTAAAGCTACAGAAACATAAACAGTCTTGCATTTGATCCATGTGGGACACCATTAATGGTTTTGAACTAATTTGTTGGGTAATTCCTTTTCTGCAATTGAATACTTTCACAAATCTTATAGGATTATTTGTGTTCTAGTTATTCAATGTAATAGCAACCAAATAAAATCAGCAAAAAAACTATATGTGCTCAAAAAATATAATTTTTTTCAAGCAACTTCATTGCTTGACAGCTTTTGATTTCCCACAAGCTCTGTCTCAGCTGTGACCTCAGCAAAAACACCAGACCAAAAGGCTGTGAAGTCACAGGACTCCAGTGAGTCTCAACTGACTCATTAAATAAAGTCTTTCAACTCCCCTGGCGGCCATCTTGAATGGTCATGGGTTGTTAGTGGTGCATGCTGGGATACAAAGCTGATGAAGGATCCTCCCACCAGTGGACATGACCTTAGTTCATTTCAGAGACACTTGTTCATAGGGGAACCGGCAGCTGTCTGGCAACAGAACCCATTTCCTATTAGTTCTGGGTGCTCGGTGAAGCAGGGCTGACATTTGGGTTTGAATGTTTTACCTGTATTTAAATTCATTATGACTCTGATTATGCAATGGGGTTTTAATAGACCTCTAATGTCCAAACGGGATCTGAAGTCTATTTTTAAGATGATAAAATGATCAGCAATGTCATACAATGTACAAAATAGTGAAAAAGATATACGTCCTGAGTACGTCCTGGAAGCAAAAGTACTAGCTCAGTGGTAATACATTAGACTTCCAATCAAGATTATTGTTTTTCTGCCCTTGAGCAAGATAAATGTAATTGAGATAAGTGGCTTTAGATAAGAGTATCTTCCAAAATGTTGAAAAAGAATTTGTGTATAGACTCATTTCTTTGTGAGTTAAGGAGAAATGTCCGTGTGTAAATACAACAGACTACTTTAAACGCAAATCTTGAAAATAATGCTGACACTGAATGCAACCCAATAATGCCATGTCATGATTTCATTTAATCATTCATTAATTTATTTTTTTAATTTAGAATTTACAATTAAAAAAACAATAAAGAATAATTTCCCCAAACTACAGTTTTGCTCTCAAATCTCTATCAATAAACAACTGATCATTGCAAAATATCATTAATGCTTTAACTTTAATAGATTTCTACAATGCAGCTGCACTCATACATTTGCACTTTCTGACCATATATTCCATACAGTTTGTGCTTACTTTATTTAACGATTTTAACTGTCACTTTATCATTATCTACTATATTTCTCATATCTTTTATCTTTCCATATTTTTTAAATATTACAAAAATATATATTTTCTGTTTTTTAATAGTTATAGTTCCTTGTATCTAATGCTACATTTTCTGAACAGATGATCAGAATTACATGTCACTGCAAGCTGCATGTTTGTGACAAATAAAATCTTGAATCTTAAATCTGATGCATAATAATAATAATAATAATAATAATAATAATAATAATAATAATAATAATAATAATGCTGATAAATGTTGCTCGTGTGGGAGATATTGTGTAATAATAATCGCATAATTCAGCGTCACCTAGATGAGGATTGAGTCTGGTTTTACTTAAGGCTTATACCTATACTTATAGTTCCTTTGTGACAAGGTTAATTGTTAAAAATGCTATTCAATAATGTATAGATAATTTATACAGTATAAACAATAACAGTCCTATGTCAAATAAATGGATATATACAATATAAATTGTTTTTATAAATAAATCTATTTTTTTATATGTGATATTTTATATATACATTCTGTATATATTAATTTCCTAGTTTCAAATGAAGTGGGTTTAAAAACTTTTTTACTGACAGAATATCATTGTATAACGGTTTAGTTTCTTTAGTTCTTATAAACAATGATTTTTTTCCCCTCCTATATACATTCCCTTCTTTCAGCAGATATTAATACCTGCAGATTCCCTATCAAGGACTTTCCTCTGACATGTGACTGTGCAGATATTCACATGACAGGAATGAGCACATCATAAACCTGAGCCTAAGAACGACAGGTAAGTGTGTGTGTCAGCTAAGGGCATAAATCCATGTAGTGTTCACTTTCTGTTAAAATGTGCTTTAATCCAGAGCAAATATTCCTACAGAATCATGAAAAGCTTTTTAGAAGCTATTAAACAGACAGAACGTGTCAAGTGAAAGTTCACATCCTTTAGTTTAGAACGAAACACAGATCGTATTTACTTGCACTTGCACTTGCGCTTGATTCGACTTGACCATTTATTTACTTTTTTACTGATACGCTTTTAAACTACATGGACAATACAAAAATAAATAAATGTATTTACACATTGGGGTGAGTAGAAAGAAAGCAATTGAATTAATGTAAATAATGAATGTAAATTAATTTCTAAATAAATGTATACATGTCTGTATTTTGTTATTTATACATATTAACGTATATATATATATATTTTGTTAATAATCTGTTAATAATGTCAGGTTTGGTCATCTGACCAAAATGTTAGATTTATTAGTTTGTTTATTTCTGTGTGTTTGACACTTAACCATTTGTTTATTCTGAAGTAAATTTCCATCTTCCACAGAACTGGGAGTTCTTTTAAATTACACAACAAATCTGTATTTTATAATATTTGTGAGATTATTTACCTCATAAAATATATATTTTTTAATTATATATAAAATATCTCACTATATAGATATATATACTTTAACAAGACAAAAGAGCATCTGTAAAAAAAAAAATTCGCCCTCCTTATATCTGGGTAAAAGTAGCTTGTAAGTTTAGATTAATGAAATTCTTAGACACGGGGTCTGGTGTCTCACATTAGCTCAGACAAGTCAGGAATTAAAAGGCCACCTGTCTCGAGTCTTTTCTGACAGTGATAGGGTCTGTTAAACTACTGAAATAGGTATCATTATTTCTAAACAGCCTCGATCCCTGTCATAATTCCACAGAACTAGACATGCTGGACCAGGCATGCAGGGTATAAACATGTAGTTTCTCAATTAAGATGATTATTGTGAAGTATGTTTTGCTGAAGCCATTCACTTGCTATGTGTACAATTAAAGGGATGTGACTCATAGTTTTTCATAAGGAAATCATTCTTGCAATATGTTCTATTGAAGCATTTTTCATCTGTAGAAAATGTTCTCAAACTGGGGTATGGAGGTCTTTAACTTTTGTACTTGGTAAAAAATTGTTAACTTTTAGTGAGTATCTATAGATGTATGTATAGTTGAATGTGTTCTTGTGCACAAAGCCGACTGCATGAGGATATGCTTTACATGGGTTAAACTGAAGGATCTTGAGTAGGATCTTGTATAATTATAGTTCTTTCAGAAGTTTCCAAAGACAGTAAGACTTTAAGGACATTTTTATTTATATAATTTGGATTTATTGCTTGTATGGTTTCTGGAATATGATTGAAAAATAAAAAAGGGAGACTTTTAAATTCCATGATCGTCAGGACATCAGATTCAGTAATTAATATTTTGTAGGACTAAAATGTAATTTTTATTAAACCTATAATGTAAAAAAAAGTGGTTAACATCAATTGCCTACACAGTAATGGAAAAAAACAATTCTGAATATTTTTTTATATATTTTAGGGTGAAGAGTTTTTTATGTGAAGCACATACACTCGTATGCGATTCTTCCCCAAACTTTCCACAAATTTGGAAGCGCACAATTGTGTAGGATGTCTTTCGCTGCGGTAGTATTTTATTTTCCCTTCACTTAAAGTAAAACTTAAACATGGGTTTGAGTGGAAGGTTTTAAATAGCCTGCTATAGAGCTCTGACCTCAACCTTATTGAACACGTTTGGGATGAAATATAATGCTGACTGCACCCCAGGCCTTAATCACGCTTCAACACATATTCATTTTAACAACACTAATTTTAATAACATGCGATTAATGCAGCGTGCATTTTTTTTAACCATTTTTTTTTATATAAATAAATAATTATAAAAGAGCAAACATGCAACACAACACATTTATTCAAAACATCCTTTCTTTACTCATATAAAAAAAAAAAAAAATTCTCAGAAAAATACATTTGAATCCTTTAACATTTGCTTTACTGATGTGCCAATATATACATATATATTTATAAAATATATCTGTTGCTTTGAGGGAAAGACAAAATGATAATTCAAATAAAGACCCTCATATTTGAATAGTTGAATTATGTTCAAGATTTTTGTTTGCCAGAACATCTCATCTTTGCTTGTTATTTTCAAATATTGCAAATCCATAGATGGTTGCTGTCTCTCAGATACTCAGAGATAAGCACTAATGGCCAGTGTCATCTTTGTACAGTGATATACTCACACACTACATCAGGACTCTGGTTTCCCATGGAAATAATACAAAGCATCAAGGACTGTAATCAGAGAAGTCTGAATAACTGGCTATAGCAATGCTGATAGATGATATGAAATTAAAACAAGGTGATGACACAGATGGCACTTGTGTCCGAATTTGAGACGCAACTAGCTCTAACTACCTCCCCCACAAGGGTATACCGGAATAATGTCCACGCACACTGCACACACACGCGCGCACACACACACACACACACACACACACACACACACACACACACACACACACACACACACACACAGCATCTCACCCAGAAAACTTTTAGGGTTCAAAGCTTCAAATTAAATTTCAATTGTATCAAATGTAAAACCTGGTTTTAAAAAAATTGATTGTTCCAGGCTTCTTTGTTTTAGTTATTAATTAAAAAAATCTACTAAGAACAAAAAAGCATACATTTTTGCCCTTTAGCTGCTCCTTTTAGAGGTTACGACACTAAATCTTTAATCCAAATATTTGGTTTAGTCCAGATACCCTTCCTATGACCTTCCTATTCTAACAGAGCTTGAGTGTACACTCTTTGTGAAATTAAACGCAAGCTGCACTGAGGAAGCTGCACTTAACTACTAGACCACCATTAAATGTTAGGTTTATGGATCTGAATGTGATATGCAGAAAATGACCTTACTGTGCAGAACTCAATTCTGAATACAAGGAACTTTCCTTGTACAAATACAGTTTAGAAATCTTACACAGAGTAACAAAGTGCTAATTGGTTGCAGGTTATTAAAATATCTTTCATTTTATTACTCTATAAAATTAAAGTCAGACTGTTTGGACATCGTAATTATGTGCAAAAGTGTTTTTTATTATTATAATTATTTCAAAGAACCCTATTGACTGTTAATTGACTATAATAGGATCATAAAACAAAATGTAATAAAATAGGACATAGATAGATAGATAGATAGATAGATAGATAGATAGATAGATAGATAGATAGATAGATAGATAAAAACTTTTCTATAGAACATTTACTATAAATTCTATTCATTTGAATATTGTATTCATATCTGAGCAAAAACCCTCTGTGCACAAATCAAATACAATTCAATACAACCCACTCATCCATACCACAAACCAATCAACACCTACAAGTACTGTATATCTTCTAAAAGGGACCCCAGTGACCTAAAGGCAAACTCTTCCTGATCTTCAGTACCACCGAAAGTTCAGACATACGTGAATGTCTTGTCTAACCGCTGGGATCTATCACCCACCTGCCACTGTCTTTTAAAGACCACACATGTTTAATAGAGCAGCTTATATGTAGCTCATATGCTGGAGCCACCATGATGAGACAAGCTATTAGGCCCCTCGGCCTCTCCTTAACAACAACATCAGTGTCAAATTCCTGTCTGCACTGCTTTAGAGTCAAGCTAAGGGGCATACAGAGGACGCTCTGGAGTGGAAAGAGAAAAAAACTAGCCAGTCTGCTCTCTTTTGTCACCTATTAAAGGTTTAGGGGCATGGAAGGTTCTACATATAACCAGATCTCATTACAATCATAGTTCAGCCCCAGACTACTATTTCAAAAAGGACTCTTCTGGTGGTTTGAAAGCCATAGGACAGGGCACACTAAACTTTACATGACTTATATCAGAGTTAATTAAGAACCTTTATTCCCCTGCCTTTTCCTTATGTAGTTCCACATAAGGTACTGCTAGAGTTATTTGTACTGCCGATAAGATTGGCATTAAAACATCTCAATGATTGTGTGACATTCATGGAACTACCAAAACTAGATTTGTAGATAGTTCATTGTAATGAGGTTTCAGTGGTGTCATGTCTGATGCTTACTTGCAATTGAAATCCCAGCAAACCCATTTCTAGGTTCAAGTATTCTTTAATTATTCTTATTTTCTACAGGGGTTTTACTAAAAAAAAAAATATGGGGCTACCATTGTACAAGGCACTACATCAAATGAGTATAGCAAATCTATTTTTGTTATTTTGCTCAGAGCATTTCTTGGCTATTACGCAAAAGCAGTCCTTGGGTATAACTCAAAGTAGTCAGCTTTTACCTAAACTACATACATAAAAAAAGTCCTGAAAACATTCTTGAAGCAGGCCTGTGGTTTTATGGAAAGAAGTCGAGGGGCTTTATGCAATGCAATCCTGGGGTCAATGAAGAAGCAGTACACAGGTCTTACATGGGGAGACCTGTGGTCTTCTGATGAAGAAGCGTTAATAGGTTCTTAATTGGGTCAAAAAGGTCAAAAGCAGTTCAGGGGGTTTTCTGGAAGCAACCCCCAGTTATGTAGATGCGCATTCCTATTTGCTACAAAGAGTGAGAGAGGTAAAAAAAAAAACACTGCACTATTTTTAACCAAAAGCAGATTATATTAATACTAGTAGCATTATAATGGCTACAGGAGTGAGGATCTGACGGCTAAAAAATGTACCCTCTGCTGTTGTTGGAACAAATCTCACCTGTCAGTGTTCTTTGAATCCCAGAATGAACATCTCAAGTAAGTTTTCATACTTTTTTTGTCCAGATTGGCAAAACACATGCACACTCTATATAAAGCAGTAGAAATAATTCATAACTCATTCATTGCCTGTCTCACAAGCTGTAAATTTGGGAAAATTTATTGGCCAAGAGGCATGCTTACAAGACTCGTGAAATGGCACTTTACCTCCTGCCTCGTATTAATAACCAGGCTATAAAACGTACCGAGCTGAAGGAGAGATGGGTCAGGAAAAAAAAAAAATGGTAATCAATCAGGCATCTGTAAACTGGGCATGATGCCTGTGCTCGTAACAGCCTCACGGGGTTCCTGGGGCTGGCTGGGACCAAAGTAGCCCTGGTGATGGATAACAGGCTTTCATGAACATTTTTTCACTTCATTTTAGGACTGGGCTCTTGTGTTGCAGTACTCATGGGCGCTTCAAAATCTGGAATTGTGACTTACTATTAAATCAGCCAATAACATGATGACCTCATAGTTGACACCTTAGGCCCAGGGGTTTATCATCACTCCCATCTGTCACTGCTGATTCAATGTCACGTCATGTGTAACACCCGATACAGAATCGATCTATTCCGGTCCGTTTTTATGTCTTTCTCAGAAAGAAAACCGGAGGCACAGCTGATAAAGACACAAAGTTGTGATGAAACAAAACACCAGACATTCATCACTGCACATCAAATTAAACTAATCCGGCTCCCTCTGCCTCCTAATTACGTGCGACAGAATAAAATAAACAAAGCTCTGAGAGCAGACCTTCCTCTCGTTTTCCGCATGGACTCCATGGGAAGTCCCGCAATCTGACCGTCTTAAACCCCCACATCGGCTAGGAGACGAGGGGCCCCGGTCTCACATCTTTGATTTGCCTTTCACGGGACATGCTTCTCACATGACCGCCTTGCGTTCCTCTTGTTCAGCAGCTGGGCTTACAGTCCTCTACAGCAAGCCGAGGAAAACAGGTGGAGCTTCCTGCTGTAGAGCACCAGTTAGTGTTAAAGAGAGAACTGGAGCCTCTCGTTTGTTTGACCAAAGTTTATATTAGATAGTTAAGGCATTCCAGGCATTTGCGAGGCCATGTTCGGCATGTCCAAACAACATCTCATGGGGGCTGTTAGATATTCAATAACAGCTTAGTGAAATTGCAATTAATTTGATTCCATTTCACAACTGGCTCTTACAAGTTAGCAACATCTCATCTTAAAAGAACACATAGCACAATAAAGAATTTTTTCAGGGTAAATACCAGGAATATGATATATTAGGTAGCATAATTTCCATTATTGGTAGAAAGACCAAAGAGGTCGTCCTCACAGCAATACATCCCAAATAGCGTTCTCAGCATAACTGAGATACCAAATATGGTTTCTATATGGTTTAAAAAATAATAATAATCTTGACCACTGATTGTCACTGATACTCTTAGGATTGCATTAAAAAAGTCCTTAGTATAATACAATTCTAATTGTTGTTCGACCCAGTAATGATTTTTGCCTTGCATTGGTCTGGAGAAAAAACTTTTCTAACAGAATCTTGGCAACTCAGATGTACTACATATTACAGTAGAGGAATTCCCCATGTTACGATGGAGATGTGGTACATTTACCTCATCATAACTTAAAAAAAATATCATAAGTTGAGACATGGCCTTGCCTGCCGAGGAGTCATATCGTAGGAATATTGTCCAAAAATTAAAATGCCACACGGAAATGTACATTTTTTGAAAAAAAAAATATTCTGTATCGCAATCATCATCAGAAGATTAAATAATCGTAAAACTAACCATCATATCTCGGGGACTACTTGTATATCTTTAAATAACAAATATTATCCCATATGCTAGATATGTAGTAAGAACATAACTCATTATCTTACACTTCAGTGCTCATGTTAGTTCTCTCTGTACAGTGTTCTGTATCGTTTAAAGACTATAATCACACTCTTGATGGCACCCAAATGAGGATGGGTTCCCCTTTTGAGTCTGGTTCCTCTCAAGATTTCTTCCTTAGAACATCTAGGGGGGTTTTACCTTGCTACAGTCGGCATGGCTGCTCATCAGGGATAAATACACATTGTTCACCTAAACTGTTAAATTCTGTAAAGCTGCTTTGAGAAAATGTCTGTTGTGAAAAGCGCTTTAGAAATAGCTGTACAGCATGTCAAGTAAAGTTTATCACATTTAAACAAAAGCAACTATTCTCTGAAGACACTTTAATTGTAGTCAGACAAAATGTAGCCAAATAAAAAAACAATCCTTCAGTAAAGCATTAAAATGCAGCATTCTTGTATCTTAGAGTTAAACAGGGTTAAAAAATGGTTTGATTACCTCACTGTCTGGGAGAGCAGGGTTTCTAATTAGCATGTATTTAGAAAGTGTTTCCGCCTCCTTACATTATTAGCTTGGAGTGTCTGATGTGTCCTGCTGAGTTTTTTTTAATAGTAGGCTGGTGGAGGTCTGTCTGTCTATGAGGTAGACACAGGACGTAGCATGATCCAAAGCTTGAATAATATCCAATGTTTCCGCAATAGTTAAAGACCACACCGAGACAACCATAAAAGCTAAATCATTGGCTTTTTTTAAAGGATCGCGTGTCCTCCAAACACCACACACAGACATTAATGGGCAAAAACCAGATATGATACATTTTTATGTCAAAAATCTAAGTAAAGGCTGTTGTGTAGCTGTTCATATCCAGGATGTTGGTTTACCACAGATAGCTAATCATTACCAAGCCTGCTAACAATCATCAGCCTGGTAGAGTCATTGTTCACACAAGGTCAAGCCCTGGAGGTTAAGATCTCATTAGGCAACCTCAAGTCTGCCATGAATGATTAGGCCATGCCTGACAGGCCAATCCGGCCAGGCTGGTGGAGATTAGCTTAAAAAAACCTGTGTATGCATACAATATCCAAAGGTGGCAACATAGAAGACAACACTAGAAGCTACACGGCTTAATTATTCAATAACTAATTAAAAATAAGTTAAGCATTTTTATTCCATAACAATATTGAAAAACAGAATGTGTCAAACTGCAATTCATATATGTAGCATATACAGGCTATGAATACATTTTATAGCTTCAGTTACAGTGTTAACAATGAAAGTGAATATATTGGTGCAAGAAAATATACAATTATTGATTGTTTTCAAATGACACTATATAAGAATTCTTGAAATGTTCTTTTAGTGTGTCAGTAGCTCAGGTTGAGTTACTGATGATTCTGAATCTGAGAGCAGTGAAGGCAGAAAGAAATTCCAGATTGACCTCTTTGGTTCTGTGCTGCTAATCTGTAACCCAATCTAAAATTGTCAACTAAATGAATGGGATTAGAAGACATGTCTAACCCATAGCTTCGAATCCACTCTGGACCCAACAGAATTCTCTTATTTAACTTAAAAGGGCAATTAGTGTGGAAGTAATTTCCACATATCCTTTATGAGAGGTTGGAAATAGGATAAAAACAAGCTAAACTCGAGCACACCTCTTCAGTATATTAAAGGAAGTAAAACATTTTTTCGCAGTGTAGCCTAGTGCAGTTTTCTATGGAATTGGTTTCACGTATAATAATCATTCAGACTCCAGATTTTATGTCCTTACTGCCTGACCCAACTTCTCGACAGTTCCTCACAGCTGGTGAATATACAGTACTTGTTGACTCGTCATGAATACACACACGGCAAGACATGAGACAGATGATTCTCACACGTCCCAACACCCTGCATTTAAATGCATACAGATTTATGGCAAGTTATTTTTGTCTGACAGGAACAAGAAGGTTGTTTTTCATTGACCAGGGACTATTCGTATCATCTTCTCTGATGTGGTGAAGAAGATGGTATGATTTGCTTGCTCTGTCAGCAGGGCTGGAGAACAGCATCAGGCGGTACTTTTCATGTCCCAGATCGTAACATGGGAGATGGTTAGTTATGTCAGAATTGGTATGAGGACTATGATGTTCCTTATTTGTCCTTTAATGGGATGTCATTGGGTATTAAAGTAAATCTGAGGTAATAAGTCTTGACCTCAGCATGCCTTTTTTGGGATTTGGCTTCCTCTAAGATCCTTAGAATGCCTAGGAGGCGGAAAAATAGACTGAAGATGAAAGGCGAGTCGTCACCCGTCATCATTTGCATCAAACTTGTTGGGACAGTACCACATGCGAGACACCCAGTGACATTTGTCACATTCTGGCTTGCAAAGTCCCTGCGTTCAAACAGCACGGCAAAATTTGTATGCGCCTCCAACAGCATCCATCATCAAGACCATCTGCTGGCATGTCGCCCGGTGGCAAGTCATTGCTGTCTTTAGCTTTACTTGCAGGTCAAGTAATGCTACATTCATAATACCAGGAGGTTCAAATTAGATCACCATATGGCATCTGCTACTACAATATACTATTGTCTATTGGACTGAATTTTGCAGAAATAAAAAAAAATCTGTTTCTCTGTGGTTTCAATGAAGGGAAACTGAATGATTGGTCATCTATTGCTTCACTTTTTGCTAGTATACACATAATGGTGCTAACTGGTGCTAGAACAAAGAGAATACTGTGAAAATCTGCGTAAAACTGGGCAAATCTGCCACAGAGACGTTTGACATGACATAGGTTTGACATCGCAGATTCTGCAACGAGTTGTTTCAAAGTGTTTCGAGTGGCTTTATAATGACTGTATAAGACTGTAGAAAGGACATTACTCATAATCTTACATTTCAGTGCTCATGTTAGGTCTTACTCTCCATTGTTTTGTATTGTTTGAAGACTATAATCACACCCTTGATGTCACCCAAATGAGGATGGGTTCCCCTTTTGATTCTGGTTCCTCTCAAGGTTTCTTCCTCATAACATCTACTGGAGTTTTTCCTTGCGACAGACACCATGGCTGCTCATCGGGGATAAATACACACCATTCACCTTAACTGTTCATTTCTGTAAAGCTGCTTTGAGACAATGTCTGTTGTGAAAAGCGCTATAGAAATAAACTTGGCATGACTTGAACAGCGGAAGAACATTACTGAATGATGATGAGAGATCAGGAAGATCCTCAACGAGCTTAACAATCAAAAATGTCAAAACCATTTGGCAACTTGTGCATGATGATCGGTGAAAAACAAACCAAGAGTTTAATTCCACACTCATCTACTCACCAGATTTGGCTCACCCTTTTAATGAAGATGAAGATCTAGCTCAAAGCTCGCTGTTTTCACACAATTGCGAAGATCCAGCACGATTCGCAGAAGGTGCTTGACACATTTCAAAAAGAACACATTCAGGACACATTTCGGAAGTGGCATAATCACTGGGAGCACTGTATTGCTGTGCAAGGGGATATTTTTGAAGTACGTTCTTGTAAATAGAGCGAGTCTCAAAACCTTTAGATACCACCTCGTATGGTAACAGGTTTGCACACAAATTAGCTCTTTAGACTTGTACTGTTAACCTTAAGATCTTTCCCCAAACCATAAACCTGTCATTTTGCCCTTTCACATGTCATATATTTCAGACTAACAATCCAAATCGCCTGCAAAAAGATCGGAAATCAAAGCCATTACACAAACATCTGTCCAAACTAAACAGACAGATGATGGTGTTCATGGGCCAGGTACGCTACATTTCCAACACCCAAACTTTTCCTGCTCAGCTGACGACTGGAAAAGCACTTATCTCTGCTAGAAACGAGCAGTATCAGGTTCCAATATTTGAGGGAATTTTTACAACTGCTTCGAGGCTCAAGGGTGCTAATTAAAATGGAGCCCTGGCCTTTTTATTGTTTCTCACCACAAAGTTCTGCCGTGCATTGAAAGAGCAGAACGGTTGAAGCTGTGTTTTCTCAATTAAAAAGCATAAAACTGTCACTAACTTCTCAGAGAATAATTGAGACCACGTCGACTGGCGAACGCCATGTTCTCAGCTATGTTTCTTGCAGCATGGCAGAGAGACTGAAAAAGAAACCTGGGAAAGCTGAGCTAATATCTCACGGCCTGATAATGCAGCTCTGTTTTTAGCTTTTTCTGCCGCAAGTAAACAAACGCTCCAGTCTCCAAGTCCTTGTTTAACTGAAGGAAACATATAATAGCAGGAAATTGTTCTGGAAGTGATCATGGGATCAGCTCCAGCAGCATCTACTTAAAATGGAATGTGTCCGCTCTGGGTAAATCCTCCAGTTACAGCAGGATGTCAGATTTAATGACCCATGGACAGAGGGCGCACTTGTTGTCCCAACACCTCAATACATAATGACCCATACTGATTGATGGCGTATGAACTCGTTCGGCCCATGCCCGAGAAACGAATGCGAGAGAGCTATGGCTAATAGTGTCCAACATCGTAGACACCGGTTCAGTCATTTCCATTAGATAAATGGAGCCATTTTGCTACCTGTCAAATATAAGTGATGGAAGACACTGGTGAAATATTAAGCCAATTATCGTCTAGCATTAAATGTGACATTCTGAATTTCACAGGGGCAAGCGTTTTCATTATTACTAACATTTCTTTTAAAACTGTCAGGCAGTGAAGGGGCGAGTGAAGCAACCATGGACATCATTCTGGCCATCTTCCATCAATCATTCCATCTGGTTCAACCAATTATTTTACAATTGTTGGCAGACAGGAAATCAGTCCATGATTATTTGTTGCTGTGTGGTTTTATAGCTGAATTCTGGAAAGCAGGACCTGAAAAAAAAAGAAAGAAAATGTTGCTTATTATTTTTGCTTATAAAAGTTTGATACCTCAAGATTAAGAAACCGTAAATGTATTTCAACAAAATTAAATTAACATTTTTCAAAGATCATATTAGGGTTGTGGCCTATTTTAGTTAAAAGAAAATAATAATTTGGGCTAAGAATATCTAATACATGTGATTTTCTTAGAGTGAATATTGTGCTCTAATCAAGTTAGTAAAGATAGATATGTTTTTAGAGTACAATGGACATAATCTACTTCATCCAGCTCATAATCTCTCAAAATATTAGTGAATCCGATTCCTTTTACTTTTGAAGAATAACCACATAATACATGCCAGTTCAGAAAATAAGTAAAAGGTGTAACAGAACCTGTAAAATTTCCATCTTGCTTCCACTTATACAGTAAGCTTGACATCAGGCCCTTGAGGAGCTCCGTCAGGTGTGGCAGCATCGACCAAACAATGACTAAACTTCTTGTTAATTTCTTATCAAAAGTTATTTAATTCAATACATTTTTATTTGTATGGCACTTTTAACAATGAACATTGTCTCAAAGCAGCTTACACAGATAATGCGGTAATAAAGAATGAATAAGATGTAAGTTTGTCTCTAATGAGTGAGCCGGTGATGACTGTGGCAAGGAAAAACTCCCCGAGATGGAAGAATCCTTTAGAGGAAACAGTCTCAATAAGGAACCCATCCTACTCCGGGTGGCACCGAATGTCCATTTATTACAGATAAACGTTTTTAAGGTGTGCATTAATGGTGGTCAAATGCAACCTGAAGTCCTAAATCATTGTGGTAGACTGTTGACATTAAGTACAGACACTTCACTGAGGTAAAATAGTGGCATGGGGGACTCTTAAGTGTGCATTTGTTTAATTCTTGCTAATTTTCTGATCGGTGATTTAATGTTAAGACAAGTAAATATCTTAATATTTAGCCAGTTTGGGCTCGACTCATTTTAATAATGTATAATTTTTCTATTTATTAATTTGGATTATATGAGTTTACGGCGAAGAAGGCTACATAAACTAATGCTTCTGCAATGTTCTTCCTATACAAACCCAATATTTATTGCGTTTCCCAAATAAGTCTGCAACACTTTTACATAGGCCAAAAAGACAAACCCAAAATTAACCATTTTTAATTGTACCAGTGAGAATATAGCACAGTACTTTGACGTGTTTTTTTAGCATCCCATTCCACATTCAGTCCCAATTTGCTGTTAAAATAACCTCCACTCTTCTGGGAAGATGTTCCACTAGCTTCTGAAGTGTGCTTGTGGAGATTTATGTGAGATCATTCAGCCAAAGTGGTGTTAGTAAAGTCAGGTACTGTAGGTGAGGAGGCCTGGGGTGCAATCAGAGTTCCAATTCGACCCACAGGTTTTCAGTAAGGTTGAGGGTCAGAGCAGAAGATCTTCCACTTAAACCCATGTAAAGCAGATCTTTATAGAGCTGGCTCTGTGCACAGGGTTTGAGTTGCTTCGACTGAAGTTCAAGCGAAGGTAAAACTGTATGCTTTGGCATTCAAAGATGTCCTATACAAGTGTGTACCTCCAAGTTTGTGGTAACAGTTTGGTTAAGAGCCACATTTGTCTGGAAAAGTGTTCCAGGCGTCACAATACTTTTTGTCCAGATATTATATAATGTGGAATTTTTGAGTGCAGTGCTTACAGGACCAAAATGGAGACACATGTAACGCACTCAACGTAATGGCGTATTCCCATCACTATACATGGTTCCCTTCAGCCCCTGCAGGGTACAAAGCAGCATTTCTACAAACAACATTACCTTTCTTCCTTTGCAGCCCTGATAGCAGGTACAAGGCCATTACAAGACTGCTGAGCCTGCAAGTGTACAGGAAGCAGGGTTATGATTGATTCTTCTTTGGTGTCCCACAGGTGGTGGCATTAAAGAACAAAGACTTTCTGTACTTTAGTGCCGAGATGTGGCGGCGCAACATGTACGACTTGAACAGAGGAAGCCTGGAGATGCTGAGACGACAGGAAAACTTCCTCCAGGCTGAAACCCAGCATGCACTAAAGAAACGCTAAAAAGCTTAAAAGGAAGTCCTCGTCTCAGCGTTAACATCTCTGGATCTGATTAGATAGATTTTGAACGCATAAAACTCCTATCCTGCCAAGTCCTCAGGTCAGCGTAACCCCAATTAGTTAATTAGATTTTTGCTGGGGTGCGACGGCCATTAATAAATAAGGCCATTTTCCGTAACCCAAAATGCATCATCTAAAAATGTCTAATCGCTGTAAGACATGCATAAATCATTTTATGTCCAACAATAACTGTATTTGCGTGGCATACATTTAAAAGGATGGTCTAACGAGCTGCATAGACACACTCCTCTGGAAAATTGTCATGTATGTTGAACGTTTCCTTGACATTTAATGCTTTTCCGTCAGCAGCATATTGTATCTCTATTAGAGCATCTGTGCCAAAGGAAGCTAGCCATGTGTGTCCATGAAAAAAACACACTTTTTTCTCCATTCAGCTCACTTGTGATGCAATGCCTTTATAAAGCCTTCCACAGGTAAACAGTAATCTCAATGCAAATATCGACATTGCAATAAAATGCGAGTTCTTGAGAATTATAAAATATAAATCTGACTCCATGTGTGGTCTGTAATGTTGATTTTCCTCTTCATTCTGCTCGACTGGCGCTGGGTAAACAGCTGCACCGATATGGCAATGATGTCAAACTGTCCATACCTAAACAGCGAAAGAAAACGATCTGCACAAGCTAACTTTTACAGCTGAACATTAAGCAGCGTTTCCCAGGCGTTACAAAATCACACATCTGCAGGATAGGTCACCCAGACGTGAGAAATGTAGGCGTGGACCATTGCTCATATGGCTACAATATGGAGAACGATGGACGAAGGATTTCGTATTTGACTCGATGTCTTAGCACCTTCCTTTATTAATGTGCTATTCAGTTTTGCGCTGAACCCATATGTAGCTTGACCGAAGGACCGCTTCGGAGGAAGGTCTCAGGGTCACCAATCCACTTCCTTTTTGAAACGTTCGAGTTACTGCTGTGGACAGCAAGTCCCAAACCAGATGTTCAGATGGCAAGATCGCTCAAAAAGAAAATCATTCAAGATATTCCCTCTTGTACAATCTATGGAAGAATGGTGCTAGTTGTTACTGTGGTTACAGAGTGTGTCTGCTGTCAGTGTTTCTTTTAGCATAGCTGGATCATGAGGACTGATTTATAAAGGCAAAGCAAGATTTGTACAATGCAATACAATGAGCCTTACACGCGGGCGTTTTTCTTGATCATCGGCAGCCAATAGACTTGTGACATGTTTCGTGCATAAGGGCCAAGTTTCGATACAGAGACAGATTAAGTGACATGCAGTAAATCTCAAGGCCAATAACTGAAATATAACGTTATTGGCTACCTCTTTGGCTTGTCACCGGACACACATAAAATGTGAAGGGCAACATTTGGGAAATGGAAATGGGGGACCACAAAAGCATGATTCATAGCCTAGAGATGGGGGAGAATAAAACCCAGATTGCTTAGAAAGAGTCATTACAGAGGTGAGAAAGATAAACTCAAGGATTGGCTCAAGTGCCAAAGAACAGGTGCTTTTTGGATTGTGCATCTATATGTGCAGTTAAAGTGGTCGGTTTATGACTTGCATGAAGATCACGCTGAATGTCTGGATAATAAAGATGTAACCAAATATAAACACATTATTTGAAACGAGTATGTCAACTTATTTAGATGCAGATTTTAATAGCAGGAGCACTGGTGACTGGTCTAGAGGTGCTCATCAGGACTGAGATCAAGTGGGACACTTTTATGTGGGTCAAATATCAAATATGTTCAAACAAAGAAACATTTATTTAATGTCCATTGCACATGCATTTCCAACATCCTAATCAGAGTCACTGTGGTTTAATTTCTGCTGCTTTTATTAGTTTGTTTTGTTTGAAAATACAAAAAATATTTGGGGGGTACATAACTGTGTGAGTTCACAGAGAACTTAGTGGACTTCGGATCAGAAGGTGATGAGTTCAAATCCCAGCACCTCCTGAAACAATGTAGCTGAGGTTGTCAACCGCAATACTGGTATTTCAACTTCTTGGATTTTTGCATTAACTCTATCAATCAAAATTGTAGGATTTATAGTTATATCTAAATATATATACAATTTTTAAATGAGTATAGATCAAAATATATTTCAAGCACTGCAAATATACAAAGAGTAATATTGCATTCCTCACTGAATAGCTTGAATTCACAGTCTCTTAAAGCTTTTGCAGCTTCTATACTAAAATATGGCCCTAATTAAAGCAGTGTAGGTCAGATGACAAATACCAGTGGTCTTGATTTACTAGTGCAGAGAAGGTATTCGGAATTTGTCAAGTCTAATTTGAAGTTTATTTAATTCAATCTAATTCTTTTACAGACTACAACTAGAAGCAGACGCGGTCCCATAAATGCAGGCTTGTTTGAATTTTTGTCTGTATGTGTGTGTGTGTGTGTGTGTGTGTGTCTCCTGGACTGTGTGGCTGAGAGCAAGTTGTAATGAGCTGAAAAGCTTTAAACACGTTCTACAGGGACTTTAATCACTGGCAAACATCAAACTAAGTTCACATTTAATAAGTACTTTTCTGCCTTGTGCTGGAAGTGAAGTGACAATAATGAGTGCTTGGAATGACGTCAACCTAACCATGACTTCAGCCAATAAGTCTGTGGGGTCATGTGATGGTTGGCTGATAAATCATGAAGCCTGGCTTGAATTTCACCAGTGAGGTGCAAGAATGATATAGTTTGGTCCTGCTGTTAGATTTGTTCAAGGATTCTTGCTAACCTTTATATAGATGAATAAGACTTTGTCAGTGCAAAGGTACAAGCACAAGATACACAGTAATAAAATGCAGTTTAGCATCTACTAGAAGTGCATATAATAGCATTGTGCAAACCAACAATTGCAAATGATAAATAATGTAAATATGTAAAAATAGATAGATAGATTGATAGATAGATAGATAGATAGATAGATAGATAGATAGATAGATAGATAGATAGATAGATAGATAGATAGATAATCTAGCAGATCCTATAAAGTTATGAAGTTTACCTTTACAGTTACGGCATTAAGCAGACACCCTTATCCAGACATATTTACAAAGGTCTCTTTGAAGCCTCAATCGATTAATAAGTTGTTATTTAAAATGTATATATTAATTAAACAGTTTTACAGTAATTATACAGAAATGATTCTGAATGTACAGAGTGGAGCAGAGCTGCATTATGATTACTGGCAGTAGAATCATTGAGCCATCAGAGTCCTAGCAATGAAGTGTAGAGTTCAATAGGGTAATGGTAGATGGAAAAAAACTCGCCCTCAACCTGCTGATTTTGGTGTGTATGTTTCTATATTTCCTCCTCGATGGAAGGTGATTAAATAGTTTGTTACTGTAATACGAGGAGTCGCTGATGATGTTGTTTTTACCAGATTTAGTCACTGTAGGAACTCGGGTCCCTTTAATGACATGGCCTATATAACTTCCAGATTAGAGGCAATTATTGACATTAGTTTAGTAGCTATTATATAGAATAGTAGATATTTCTGTAACTAATAAAGATAAAAAATCAGTGTCATGAAGCCAGTACAGGTAAATACTGTATATATGTAGCTTGCAAACAAATATAATCTGTAAATACAAAAATAATAAATATAATTTGTCCAGTCTCCAGACATCCAGAGAAAGCATGCAAAGAATTTAAAAGTATTTAGATGGTTAGCTACTCATTAAGCTAACCCTTTATGTAGCTAACAATTCCAAAGAACTTTAAATGGCTTTGTCTAGCTAATTGTGTTTACAGCAAAACTCGTGATTACCAGCCTTAGATCTAAATTGATGGTTTTGTTTAGTTAAAGTATCAAAAAAAAAAAAAAACTTAGATATATTTCTAGCTAATTTAGTATCCAAGAAAGACAGAGATAATAATCAATGTATCTGAAAGAGCTGGTTTTGTCCTGGTAGCAAAAAGAAATCCACAATACATCAAAATAGCTTTGTCTAGCTAGTTTTGTACCTAGCATAGCTAGTGATTGTTTTTGTCTAGATAGTTATTAGGCTTTTTGTGTGGCTAACAAACCTCTCTCTCTCTCTCTCTCTCTCTCTCTCTCTCTATATATATATATATATATATTTTTATTGAGAAGATTTCAGGTCACATTTTACAAAAACCCACCAATTCAGTAACTCAAAAAATTATAATACTTCACAAGACCAATCAAAAAATATTTTTTTGTGAATTGTTGGCCTTCTGGAAAGAATGTTCTGTGTCACTGCTGAGGTGGTATGGAAGCCAGGTTTCTTTGACAGTGGCCTTCAGCTCATCTGATTTTTTTGGAAAAGCAGCTTCTTTAGCAATGTCCTTTTGTGTCTTACCCTCCATGTGCAGGATGTCAGTGATCCTCTACTGAACAACTGTCAAGTCTGCAGTCTTCCCCTATGATTGTGCAGCCTGAACCAGACTGACACACCATTTAAAGGCTCAGGAAACCTTTGCAGGTGTTTGGATTTATTGAGCTGATAAGAGTGTGACACCACGAAACTCTATTATTTAACTTCTTCACAATATTCAAATTTTCTAAGATACTAAACTTTGGGTTTTTATTAGCTGTAAGGCAAAATCATCAACATTAAAAGAAATAATAACTTAAAAATATAAGCAATTAAAGCCAGCTAGTCAACCAGCTATTTTTTTATGTAACAAGCAAAATTCAAACAAATGTTTTGAAGCTAATCTTGCAACTACAGTAAGTTATGATTTTTTTCTAATTAGGTATCAAGCTATGTAGCTAACAAATCCAAATTATAATGGCTTTGGCTTGCTAGTTGTGTATAGTTATTGTTTATAAACAGTGTTTTTATTTTTTATTTTTTTTTGAGCTACTTATAAGGACAACTATTTGTGTAGCTGACAAATCTAAAGAACATATATATTTTTAAGCCAGTTTTTAAGCCAACATAGTTAGAGATAACATCTGCATCTAAGGGCCGATCTGGACAGGATTGGATGTACAAGAATTCCTGGGGTAATTTCCTATTTCACAGGTGCTCCTCTGTGACATTATTTCCATCTGGATTGGCCATGTCCATGTTTTTAGGCTTCCTTTGAGAAAATTACAGGAGGAATCACCTACTGTTTTTACCATCTGATAATTTTTGTCTGGATGCACATGGTCATGATTTTCTCTGCAGACATCACCTCATGTTGGGGAAGAAAAAAAAAATACTACTGCTGCTTGCTGTATTTAGGTATTTAGTCTCAAAGTGCTTGTATCATTAACCCTCCTCCGGATATTAAACACTTCCCAAAATGCAAACAGGGATGCTTCTTGTATACTTTATGATTTATTTATTTTTTATAGCATTTCTGAACTGTTTCTGGAAATTTGAAATAAGAGCCAATGTAGGATGAGACACCATGTAAATAGAGCATGATCCTACGACCTATGTGAACCAAGCATTTAAGTTTACTAAGCATTCCAATTAATATATATCTATGTATTATATATATATATCTATAATCGCTCTCTCTCTATGTATGTAAATATAACTATATTGTAATCTCCTGTTTATCCTGGTGGTTACATTCCAAAACCGCCCATGATAAACGAAACCACGAAACCACGATATACAAATCAAGTTTGTAATATAAGACACAAAGACTATTTATTCACAGTATCTATCTACCTACAGTATATAGACAAAAGTGTTAGGACACATGACTTTCCCAGCAATTTATGATTCTTCTCAAAACTGTGTCCACAAAGATGGAGGGACACAATTGCATAGAATGTCTGTGAATGTGATGGCATTACATTTTCCCTTTACTTTAAATAGGGCAACCAAATCTGCTGCCAATGGCGGTGTACACAAAGCAAACTCCATACATATATAGTTTACATGGGTTAGACTGAAAGATCTTGAGTGGCCTGCTATACAGCTCCAACCTCATCCCTATTGAAGACCCTTGGAATGATTTGGAATACTGACTGCACCCCAGGCCTCCTCACATCAGTACCTGACTTTACTTAGACTTTTAAAGCTGAATGAACACAAATCTCCACAACCACAAACATGGAATGGGATTGTAAAAAAGCATATGTGATATCTTATAGTCTGGTTTCAACAAGCTATTGTCCATATAGTGTATCTAACTATTTATAAGATACAAAGGTGGCTGAAAGCAGTTGTTCATGGAGCCACAGAAGCTCAATTTAAATGTTTACACCTGACTGGGATTAAAACAAGAAGATACAATTTAAGTCGGAATCAAATTTATGATCAAAATAGTTTCCTGCTAAAAAAAAAAAAAAACATACAAACTAGCTTACAAGAAATCTTCCATGAGTATTACTCTTCTTACAACTAAAAACATATGGCTATAACCACACTGAGATAAATCGGTCCATCCTTTTAATCTGTTAAATGCACATTTTTTTCAGGCTCGCACTAAACTGTCATGAGGAACAGACTGGGTAATGTCACACACAGACACATGGTTTCCTTCGATTCGCAGCAGCCATGCATGACTTCAGTACCTATTATCCTGATGTGATGACATATAAAAACAAAAAAATTGCCTTGCGACCATCCAAGCACCATTTTATCCAATTCCAGTATGTTTAAAACAAGCTGCTTGGCTCCCACCTCACTTGACCACACTCGATACGCAGACATTTTGTCTCGGAGTCTCATAGAGGTTACGCGTCTCTTCAGTTCGCATTCTCTCATTTCATTTTTGATTCTTCCTGTTTTTAGGCATAAAGTGGAGAGATCTGTTTTGCAGACTCATCAGGAGTCTACGGTAGAGACTGAAGCATGGGGATGTTTGAGATATCTGCTAGACCGATGGCTTTTTAAACAGACGAGGAGATCAGGGCTCGTTTTTTATCCAGGACTATTTCCTTGACAGTCAGAAAGGAAGAAGGGGGGATTGTGATTCCACACACATAGGTGAAAAAAAGAAGTTGAAATATGGGTGTAAGATAGGAGAACTTCGGTGCGTTAGTCATTTTTCATGCCAGATTTAGAAGATCAAAAGATGGATGGAGCTGTCATTCATATATATATATATATATATATATA
>MU591762.1:3791027-3848604 GCA_024362625.1 Silurus asotus
TACTCAAAAAAATCTTTTTTTAAGCTACATTTGTCATTGAACTAGTGTCTGATTCCTAATTATTGCATTATGGATGTAAAATTAATCACAGAGGGAGGTATGTATTTGCTTGGAAGGATTAATTCTGTCCCAGTTATGCCAAAGGCTAAAGGCATTATTCATAAGCTCCGTCTCTTTTCTCTTTTAACATGGTGGGACATGTACGTTGCTGAGCCAAGGAGGCAGAATTAGGAATTTTTCCATCAATTCTCAATTCTCTTAAAAGCCTTCAAATCAAAGTGTCATCAGACAAAGACAAAGTCGCTGGAAAATCTGCATGGAATAACAAGTCTTCAGAAACTGCGAACATCCTCGCTATTTGAGTAGAGGAGATTACGATTTAAGACAGCAGATATTGAGTCAGAGTAGCTGGAAAAATTGCCAGTCTCATCTTTCCTGGGCTTTTCACATCTTCAAGTACAAAGCCTCCCACAGCGCCATGAAGGTTTGAGTGAAAACCAGCTGGTCGCGATGTAACGTCAAGTATTTTCAAACGGTTATAAGCTCTGGCTTATTTTGTTTCCAGATTTAGCCAACGAAACCATGTCAGCGTGTTTGACGTTATGCGGTAAGCGTGTGTGTTGACAGTCTCTACACCCAACACTACTCCAGTGTTCACAGTTTACTCAGACTGAAACTTAAACCCAGAGTTTCAAAATCTCTCTGTATTATTAATAGAGACTGTGTGGAGAGCATTTTAACGTAGATTTAAAGTTGGGTGAAAAATCTAATATACACATTTCACCCCAAATGGAGCGTTTGCACTGGAGATACAGGGAATATTTTGCTAAAAATTAAAGAAATCTGTCTGAGTCAAAATATTTCTTATCTACCATCTAATCACATAGTCAAATGGTCAAGGCGGGGTTATGCTTTAGGAGAAAAGTTATTATCAAGAAGGTTTTTCAAAGCAAAGTATCCCAAAGTGTTTCATACTTTCCTTTTATACAATGTTATACTTTTATCCTATGTTTATACTCGGCTTTTATACTGCAGCAATTTTTACATTTTCGTCCCAATTTGGTCACCAATTGGAAGAAAATTCTCATCAACCAGTCTGCTCTTCCATATTATTCATCAGGAACCAACTTGTGAGGGGGAAAACACATTGAGAGGAACCAGACTTAAAAGGGAACCCATCCTCATTTGGGTGACATCAACAGTTTAATCATAAATCTTTCAACAATACAGAACACTGGAGAGGGAGAAATAACATGAGCACTGGAGTATAAGATTATAATTAACTGTTCTTTTAACAGTCTTTGGTATAAAAGTAGGAGCTACTGAGCTCAACATTTGTGATCATCACAGATCCAGCATGCTAGTTTATTCTTGTCACATTGCTTTCATTTGTTTACTAACTTGCTTTTGTTCATCAATTTGATTTTTGTTTGCAAGTTTATTTTCACCTAGTAGTATACCGAATAAAGTGAAATTTATTTATTTAAAGAGTTTCTTGCTTATTAGTTCTTTACTTTTTGTCTGCTACTACACTTTTGTTTGCTTGTTTACTTTTGTTTACTGGTGTGTCTGTGCGAGTTCCAGTGACCACTGTTCCTGCCCCTCTCCCCTCCGTGGATCTTCACACTTCTGTGCAGCTTGGGACGGTATCTCATCATAACCTTGGGTGGTTCCATGTAATTCCGGAGTAGAACGGGTGCTTTGAGGACGGATGGACTGTAGTTGGTGTCGGCGGTCTGCTGCATTGACTCGGGAGTGCAGGAGTTTGCTTCTGATCATCATCACTGTACCCCGCAACTTTGTATATTTGCTTCAAATGGACATTTGGTGCAACCCAGATGACGATGGGTTCCATCTTGAGTCTGGTTCCTCTTACTAGTTTGTTTTTATTTGCTGCTGTAGTTTCCTTTTGTTTGTCAAGTTGAATTTTGTTTGCACTTTTATCTTCAATCAATCAATTACTTAATGGTGAAATTGTATATTTACTTTTTTATATCTTTTTATATACTAGTTCGCATTTGTTTGCTAATTTACACTCTATTTCGCTTTTGTTTTAGTTTGTTTGATGTTTGCTCATTTGCTTTTGTTTGCCTATTACCCATTTACTTACTTTTTCTCCATAGCTCACTCAACCGTCAAATGCTATGTTTATTTAAATAAATAAAAGTTCTGCCCATGGGTTGTTCACCAATCAATTGTGTTGTACCTCAGAAGCAGCGCTGCCTTTACAATTATATCGATATGCTGATTTTGCACATGAGCAGCCAGAGAATTGCTTATTGATCCCAGACTGAGCTACACAAGTTATTTTACACACCATACCAGCAGGCAGCACATGTTCTTAACTTTGCATGCCATCACAAAGTGCACCACAAACTGCCATACCACATGCAGCACGCTGCCAATGCTGCCATTGGATACAGAGAATAACAAAATTCGAGTTTACTATGTGAAAAAAAGTCAGGAAATAAATGAAAAATATGGACATTATTCATTGCAACGTTTGCGGATTAGTCAGAGCACTTAAGTAAAACGTCTCTTTGATGCATGCTTCGTGAATTCTGTATACGTTTCTGTGGTGGTGAAAGGAGCCTCAATCCTTTCCACTTGCTGCATTCACTGAAATGTGGAGAGCAATGGCATGTTCACATCTGGAATTATGAGGCTTTCATTTGTTTTTAATAGTCGGCAAAAGAAAAGTTGGATATCCAGGTATGTAGCCAAAAAGCAATGTAGTAAAATCTATCAAAGCAAAAAAGATTTTTATGACTTTTTCTTCATGATTTTTACTAATAAGGCTACTAAGAGGCTGATCTGAAACTAACCATTACTTTGAAATTTCTATATAAATACAAGCTTTAATGCATACAATATAATGGCAAACCAAATGAAATGTTTGGTTTTGCAGCTTAGACCCATTTATTACAATTACTGCTGTTCAATTTACTGTCCAGAGTTAAACATGTACAAGTTCAAGTCAAGTCAGCTTTTATTGTCATTCTATCCAAATACAGTACAATACACAGTGAGACAGCATTCCCGCAGGAACAAGGTGCAACATAAGACAACATAAAATACAGAACTACACACTACTAAGACACATAAAGTGCAAATAAGTAACATTTAGTGCAAAAACAGCATATGACAGTTAGATGGTAAACACTACAGCCCTGACCAGTATAGAAGATTTATGACAAATGTTTTGTCTATATAATAAATACTGTACAATTTTGTGCAGATTTCGGGCAGTCCAGTCACTTTGTCAGATGACTGGCGGAAAGAAACTGTTCCACAATCTGAATGTGAGGTCCCAAATGCTTGGTTCCTGTTTTCAGATGGCAGTAGAATGAAAACTGTGTGGAAAATGTGTGTGTGTGTGTGTGTGTGTGTGTGTGTGTGTGTGTGTGTGTGTGTGTGTGTGTGTGTGTGTGTGTGTTATTAGCCACAATGATTTTGGCCTTGTAAGTGCAGCATGAGCAAGGTGAAGCAAACTAGAGAGTGAACACAAAATTCTAATAGGCAAAAACATTTAAGTTGCAAACAACAGCAAACAATTACACAAAAGCAAACAGGCAAGCATAAACTAGCAAATAAATGCAAACTAGGAAACAAAAACAAAATATTTGACAAAACAAAGCAAGTTAGCAAGTAGGCTAGTAGGCAAAAGCAAATCAGCAAGAACAATTCGGAAACAAACATGGCAAACAAATAAATAAGCAGACAAAATTAAAATAAAAATAGGTAAACTTGTAAAGAAAAGCAAACAAAAACCAATAACTGACAAACAACATTTTAAAGTGAATAAGCAGGTGACAGGAAGGTAGAAAATCAGAGTGAACGTAAACAGGTGAACAAATGACAAACAAAAGCAAGATAGCAAACAAACCTATATTGTGGCTAAAAGCAAACTAGTCAGCAATCATTAATTAGAGAACAAATAGTACCAAGGATTCTGCCCCCTTCTTCTTCCCAGATCTGCCTCAATCATTCCTACTTATAGATGGATTTCTCTTTAATTGGACTTTCAACAACATTCAACAATCACTATGAACAGTTTTGCATTTAATCATCCATCAGTGAACAGTTGACTTTCTCAACAATAATAGGACAATAATAAATGGACATTTGGTTTCAGACAGATAGATAGATAGATAGATAGATAGATAGATAGATAGATAGATAGATAGATAGATAGATAGATAGAAAGATGTACACAGCAACAAAATGCAGTTTAACATCTATCAGAATTGCAAATATTAGCAACTGTGCAAACTGAGAAGTGCAGATAAATATGCAAGTATATGTACAGCATGTAAAACATATGTAAATATATGTATACGGCAAATAAATAAAAAGTTTATAGCAGTGAAAAGTGAGCAGACACTGTTAAAAAAGTACAAGTAAATAGATATTTAGGCTAAGGCAGTGAAAAAATTTGCAAATTCTGATAAGCAAGTACACTATGTATGTTATATACATATATGTAGAATATAAGGCAGGATGTATGCAAGGTGTATATATATAAATATACATACAACCACCATCACCATTGTCTCTCTCATTAATATTTATATTTCCTATCTATCTATTTAATTTTGTAAAGCTGCTTTGGGACAATGTGCATTGTTAGTTAATATAATGTAATTATATAAAAGCAAATCGAGAGCAAAAGCAACCTAGTAAACAACAAAAACTAAGCAAAACAAGCGTAAACAAATTAATGAGTTAAATCGACAGATTCACATAGAGACTTATTGTCCTTATGGGTCATATGCTAGTCATCAGTTCAACTAAATGTTTATGTAAATGTGCACAAACCATTTTTACTTATTCTGACAACAAGACAAAAAAAAAAACACCACGTATCTCATTCTCTCTCTGTGGGACTTGTCTGCTCTTTGACTCATTGCACGAGCATATCAATCTCATCGATGTACTCAAGCAGTGAGACAAATGAGCAAGCGACGCCTCAGCATGTCTGTCGAAAGCCCATTGGTGGTACGCACTCTCGTTTGTCTATGACAAACGCCCGTAGTCGTCTTACTGCCTCATTCATCTCAGTGTCAGCATCTAAATGGGAAGTCCCATTGTGAGGGCCTGTTCATTAATATAGATTTTATTCGAGAAAAGCAAAGTCTCCAAACTGCAAGTCTGTGTTAATGCTGAACATATGTTTACTTTCATAACCTATTATGTAATTCTTTGAATAAAATGATAGTAATGACAGCAACAACAAGTGAGCACAGGCTGTTGAAAGACTTGTTTCCACAGTGGCTCCTATATCTTACAAATGTTACCATGATAAGCATTTACTACTACAGATATACAGTAAATGCATTAAAGAATTTTCAATGGATTCATGTTATTTCCCTCACATTCTGTAGTTATTTTTACTTTAGTTTTTACTGTTACATCAATTGCATTTTTGTTTTGGTTAGTTACCGTTAAAACAAAACTCCCACTCAACATGGGGCACAACTGCCAATAATTCGGGTTACGTATGTAACCCTAGTTCCCGTAAGTAAACCTTAGGAACCTTCTGTGAGAAGGTAGGAGGTCTCTGCCGTGAATAACCAGTCCTTGGGTCTGATTTGAAGCAAGACCTGTTTAAGGGTCAGCAACTTAAACCTGAGTCTCATGAGATAGCGGTTCAGCTGATGTAGATCTAAGATAGGACGCAACCCTCCGTCCTTTTTGAGAACTATGAAGTATCGGCTGCAGAACCCGGACTCTCATTCTGATGGAAAGACCACCTCGATGGCCTCCATCCTCAGTTGAGTGTTTACTTTCTGTTCCATGACCAGAGCCTGCTGGCTTCCCACCAGGGTGGGAAGAACTCTGTGAACACAGGGCGGAGGAGACCCAAACTAAATCAAGTAGCCTCGCTCCACGTTGTGCAGGACCCACTGAGACACATCTAGAAGAGCTTTCCAAGCTGCCAGAAAGTGCCTTAGGGGTATCAGTCTCTCGAGAACAACCTCCGGTGTGCCTAAAGCAGGGGCAGCGCCCTGAGATGGCTCTAGGGGTGGTGAGATCTCCTGGACCAGAAGGGCAGGCACCAGTGCTGCAGTGCACCGCTTCACGGCCGGATCCCCAGAAAGTTGCATGTCAGGACCTTTTCGTCAAAGCCTTCCTGTCTTTTCTGCCTTCCAGTCTTCAAATCTGTCACCTCACAGGCTTCGATGCCGAGCGGGGCGCAGGATCCCTCACAGGGGGAGAGTGGGTCATGACGCTGCATTTCTGCACCTCCCGGTGTGAGGTGGAGGGTTGCCATTGGGGCTGCACCTGCCGCTGCCGGTACCGCTGGAACGCCGCCGCCTGTTCCTTATTTTTCTAAAACCTTTCGACCACCAAGGTTACGGAGTCGCCGAAGAGACCAGAAGGGGTTAGCGGGGTGTCCAGCAATACGGCCCTGTCTCTATCATACATCTCTGACTGACTGAGCCACAGGTGCCTTTCTGTGAACACCAGGGCAGCCATACACCAGCCAATGGCCCTAGTGGTCCGTTTAGAGGCTCTGAGAGCCAAATTTGCCGTACGGCAAAGCTCATTAAAATGGCTGCACGGGGCACCTCCCACATCCAACTCATACAGCAGGCCAGCCTGATATGCCTGCAACACAGAAATGATGTGCAGGGACGCAGCAGCGTGACCTGTCAAAGCATAGGCTGTACCCACAAGAGCTGATGTATTGCGTAGGGGCTTTGTGGGGTAACGTCAGGGTCTTAAGCGAGGAGGCACTTCTGGGAGAGAGATAGGTGACAAGTGTCTCTTCAACTCGCAGCATTGCCTCATAACTATGTTCTTTTCACCCTATAATGTGAGACTACACAATAGAATTGGGGGTAAAGGGGTGGCTGAAAAAGGCTTATAACCATGGACACCTCGGTTCGGAGGCTGTAACACGGGTGTCAGAAAGCAGCCAGTGTCCAATTTTTGACTGATTACACACATTATTTCAGAGCGTGAACACTCTGGCGCGTTCCCAAAGCGGTTTGACGCACCTCGAGGTCCAGAAAAGGGAACTAGCAAGGGAAAACATTGTAGTGAATAAATGCTAGCTCACCCTTATCTGCCCAGCTCTGTGCATAGATTCTTCCACACTTCTATGTCACTTCAAAAAGTCTTTATTCACTTTAATAAATATTAATAAATCATGTATAATTAATAATAATCTGTAGTATAAAAATATTAATGAACTCCAACCTTTTTACTATACTTGTTGTTAGATGATGCTACAATAGTTAGCGCCTTTCAACAATGTCCACTGCAAAGACTAAAATTAAAGAAGAATAACTTATTATTAATCTTTTAGCAACCAACAAATGAGATGAACGAGACACGAGAAAATGGAGACGAAGAAAAACAATAATCTAGACCAATATTTGTGTCTTGAACAATGATTCGGCTCTTTAACATTCTCTTGTAACATTTGGAAAATAAATGACAAATGGCAACCATCTGCTTTTAGTATTCACATATTACATTCTGAGACGCTGTAATTCTGTAATATGCTTCAATTTTTATAGAAGTTAGCAAGGCTTTCATCATTCCAAAAAAACTGAGTTCACTTGAGGTCTGTTTGAGAACTGAAATGACCGTGTGCCGCTTGCTTGTGGTTCGATGTTTGGTTTGCAAATTGATTTTTGATGGATTTACTTTTAAATAGCCCAGAGAGACGTATTCTATAGCATTAGATGCTCACCACAATGGACCAAAGTATTCATCATGTTTATTAATGTGAGTCATAGTTTGAAATCCGCCTATAGCCATAGAGTTCACCTACACACACACACACACACACACTTTGCTACACTCAATTGAGTGATATTATCAACCATTATGCTTGCATTCTGTTATTCATTTTCTCTTGCTATTTACATAATTTTTTGTTCCTTCCGAAGGTCGACGTCCTGCAAATTTGTAAATTGTGTTTTTGTGCTTTTCCTTTTGTGGTTGTTGCTTAATGAGGTTACATATGCACTCACCAAAACAAATTTCATGTATATGAAACATACCTATCAAAAAAAAAATTAATATGAGTTTGTAATAAAAATAAACTTGTGAACAAAAAACAAGCTATCAAACAAAAAGTAAACTAGAGATTAGGGAAATGGGAGGTCAGTGATAAAGGTGTTGGAGCTGCCACTGCTGGGACCTTGAGCCCTTGAAAATTTGTTCCAGGTCCTTATCTCTCAACTGCAAAGTGTATCAATGAGATAAATGTAAATCAGTGTTAAAATGCAATGCAAAATTGGTGCATACAAAACAGACAAGTGAGCAAAATCAAACTAGTGGACATTAAACAAGCTAGCAAAACATCATAAACTATTAAGATGAAACTATTGAGACTATTAAAAAACAAGCTAGCAAACAAAAACAAACTAGCAAACAAGGAGAAATCTAGTTAGCAAAAACAAGCTAGTAAATTCAACTCAAGGACCCAGCAGTGGCAGCTTGGTGGTACTGGCATCTGATTTCTGATCAGAAGTTTTCTTTTTGCTTGTTAGCTTGTTTTTGTTTACTGGTTTAGTTTTTACACCAACCTGATTTATTTATCGGACACCAGATGTATTTTGTTGCTAGGTATGTTTTATATACATAAAATATAGTTATATACCGTATGGTTGAAATGACAATAAAAGCTGCTTGAATTGACTTGACAAGTGAACAAAATCATTTTTGCAAAAAAAAAAAAAAAAACGAAAAAAAAACAAAGCTAACTAGAAGGAGAATGCAAATTAGCAAACAAAAACAAGCTAGTGAACAAAAAAAGCTGTCAATCAGAAGCAAACTAGTGAGTAATAAACAAGCTAGCAAACAACAAGTAGACTGCACAGCAAACAATACACTAGTGAGCAAACAAAAATCAAACTATTAAACAAACTAGCAAGAGAATGTATATTAGTAAGCAAAACAAAGCTAGCATTGTGCTAATCATCCCTTTTGTCTTCTTTTTTCATAACTATTCACTAATGTATTTCTCCTGTGAATAGCTGACCACCAGGCCATGAAACGCAGCTCATTCAGGCAGTCCGGAAACAGAGCAGCAAGGTGGATGTGTGCGAGGAGTGTGTGCATTTGACTTTTTAAAGCAGGCTGGTGTGTTTTTCACTTCGACAGTCTCTGCACGTGGCCAGCATCGGTCAGGCTAATATTGAGCTTGGCAGAAAGGCACGACCAAAGAAAACACCTCCTGTGGTCAGTCATGTTTCCTTTACTTTTATTGTGTGTGCAAGTGTTGATGAGTCATGAAAGTGTATAAAAAAGAGCCAGTCTAAGACCTAGCCAGCATGTGATAGATAGATAGATAGATAGATAGATAGATAGATAGATAGATAGATAGATAGATAGATAGATAGATAGAACACATCACATACATATGTTGGTTTTCTCTAACCTGTTGCACAAAACTGAAAACACTCAATTGTCCAGAATGTCTTTAAATGCTTATTAATTAAATTTTCTCTTCAGTGGAAGTAAGAGGCAGGTTTAATCTGATTAAACCTGTTCCAGCATTACTAATTCTCTGTGCACAATTCCCGCTCCATAGGCACATGGTTTGCCAAGGTCGGCAGGGATGAACATGAAAGTCCTCCTCAGGGTCCTGATCTCCTCACCCAACATCACATTACTTGAGGCTCTTGAGGGTAAATGGAAACCATAAAATCAACACTGAGTTCATGATAATTTTTAGTCTATTATTATGCCGAGGTGCTAAAAAGTAAATTTTCCATGAAGACATACTTGTTAAAAAATTACCCCAGCAGTTAAAAGGAATCGCTCATATCATTCACCCATGAAACCCCCTATGAAGTCATGCGTTCTAAATAAAACAATAGGCGAGTCAAATAGAAAAGAAACAGAACAAAGGCTTTTGATTATTAGCGCTATCATCAGTTCTGTCGCTCCGGGCTCTAAAGCCGGGCCAAAAACCAGATCCCTAAAATTTTCCTTGTCAGCTGGTAGTCACAGATAAGCGTGTGATATTTCACACCCACACACTTAATCATGTTGAAGAGTTTTAGTCAATTAGTCACGTCTTTGATAGTTTGGAACTTCACAGTCAACCTCCAAATCTTCTTAAACCAGAGGCAGATGATGGTTCAGGGATGTGCCTGGTAGAGAGCGTTAGCGCCTGCCGTGTTCTATTACCTAGCACAAGATTGTGAAGGAAAACTATACAAGTCAAATGAGTAGGGATGTGTTGGCTCTGATCGTGACATCATCCATTGGTTTGATCAATTCACTTTAGTTGTGAAAAACACTACAGCATTAAATACTATATGCACTGCAAAATCTCCTCAGCTAGTCAAGAGTTACAATCTCTTTATTTTTAGCCTTAAAAATTGTATCAATGGTTTTTTAAGAATAAAATACTATGCAAATGCAGATTGGGTAAGATTATCATGATTGTTTTAAGATTATTTTGCTGTTTTTAAAGATTTTTCTTGCAAAGTTAGTGCATTTTAACCTGCAAATTGAGCTTAACTATCTTCAGAGAATTGAATACCATCCATTGTTCAGTAAACAATGCTCAAATATCACACTTAGGTCTACCAAACAACAAATTAATACTACAAATTAACAAAAAATTACCAATTATAAGAGCCTGCAGTATTAAGTCACCACACTCTTTTCAAGCCTTATCCAAGATGGTTATTTTTTTTATTTTAACTTTATATTTTATACACAGTAGTTATGGCTTTTTTACTAAATTTCAGGTGTACATGTTGAATTTCTTCCAGAGTTGATTAATGCCAAAATGCATTCAATAATGTTTTATGTTGGAGTAAGTATTTTGAGAAGCAGTAAGTATTGCTTTTAACTACTATATATTACAAGCCGGTCTTCATTTGAATAAATAATTGTTGACAATATGCATGTATGCGTGATCTTGATTTTAATATTAATTTTGTTTTTAGTTCAAATACTTGAATTTTGTATATAATATATATGCATATAATATATAATAATCACAACTCTTAAATTAAGAGGAATTCTCTTGTTAAGTAGCTCTGGTTTTGAAGATCTTTTTACACAAATTAAGAAAAGCAAACTGTTTTTATAAAACATTTTACGATTTTTCTTTTCTAAAGCCTAGATACGTTTTCTTATTTTAATAAATCTTGACTTATTTCTAGTTTGTATCTTTTTTGCAGCAAGATATTTTATGATTATAGACCTAGTGTGTCCTGCAGAACCATTGAACAGATGTTTTCTGTAAAAATATCAAAAAAAGAGAAACTGCAGCATTTTCCTACAATACATTTAACCTCATAAATCATCTCATTAAACCAACATAAACCGTGCTCAACAAAATGTCCCATGATGCCCCTGACTCATTAATACATTTTGATATCAGTATTAAATTCAGCAAGAAACCAAGATGTACTTGGGCTTAAAAAGAATATCAATGCATCCCTAGAAGCAAGTAAAAAATGAAAACTAAAGGGAGCATGAACTAGATGGTCATAAGAGAGAGAGGTGGAGGGAGAATGTCAGGCCAAGAGGAGATCTAGTGTATACCTGTGATATGGAATTCTCCAAGTTCTGCCAGAATTTGTGCCTCATCATTTAGGATTAGGTATCCTTCTCACTGCCAGATGCACACATTTGTCCCAGATGCAGCTGGAAAAGACAAAGACATAGTTTTGGATGCATCCAGGATATCTCTTAGACACACCTGTGGCTACCTCATGTAGCATGAATGTGAGATACATTGGTAGTCCTTTTTGCACACACATTAGATCATTTTCCATAGTGCAATATACAGACAAAAATTTGTGGACATCTGACTGTAAGACTGGTATGTGTTGTATATATGCATTGTGTCATGCGGCGAACGAAACGAAGGCAGAAGCCGGAGCACAGTTCGCTTTGCTTTAATGAAAAGTAGAGAAAACATACAAACACACACAAACAGCCGTCTAGTCCCCAATGAGATATTTGTGGTACGCCCTGGAGGGGCGAGGTCCACAATGTCCAGGGACGAACACACGGAAGGATAGGGATAATCCTGGGTGCGCTTTGGGGAGAAAGTACAGCAGTGAGGAGAGTGTGGAGTCCGGGAGGAAGAGAGCGTATTGGGATATGCATACGCACCAACACATAACCAACAATAACGGACAACGGGTGAGTGTGAGTAAGGGGTTTAAATAGGAGCTGGAGATGAGTGCCAAACGAGAGAACAATTGAAGCCGAGAGCTTCAGGGAAAGCGGAGGTATGACAGCCGCCGAAGGGGGCCTGGCAAGTGGATTCCTGATACACAGCTTTGCTTTTAATTTGTTGTACAGTAGGTATGTCAGGAAACCACCAACCACGCCCCCCCTCGGCACTCAGCACACTCGCAGCGCCTCGCTTGCATACTAATCACCTTCACCTGTCTCCAATCTACACCCTCCCTTTATAAGCCGCCACCCCCCCCACCAAAGTTCACACTCACTCACCGTCCGATCTATAGTTCATTCTGGCGATCATCCCTGGACTGTGTTATGGAATATACCTGTTTCCGGTACATGCTGCTTCCTAGCTTCTGTTTGTTTCCCAAGGCTAATAAATGTCCTGTTCATATTCTGGTTTCCGACTCTTGATCAAAGTGTGACAAGGTATCTGAAATTAAAACAATTTTCAAGACATAGAAATGTCAAAAGGATCTAAAAAAAAACTAGCATTAGACCTCTTTTGGGTAAAACCTGGAACATGGCACTTTCATCCTTCTACAAATATAGAAAACCTACAGTTGGTGAAAAAGCTGGGAGAAAAGGGAACTTTAGAGGATACAGGGAATCGGAGGCTGTTTATATAGCCAAGCTTACATATTATTATGGAATTTTTTCACTGCCCAAAAAGCATGATTTTATTCAATTAATTTTAATTGATTAGTATCTTAACATATGTACATTGTTTAATAAGTTTATCTTCTTTTGATAATGGATGATTGTAAAAATGAATGATTATGGTATCAGATTAATTTTGTTGGCTTCTCAGTTTTATGTCTAATAGTCTGCTCTCGACTTTAAATTGCCCTGTGGTTTATTTAGTATCCTCAAGACAGTCTTGCAGATTCTTTTCCTTTTCATCCTGTATGGTTAATAATCCTATTTTTAATACCCCCATTCCAAAATTACTGTAGTTGGCAACCCAACAAAGTGAAGGAGTAATTAATTTTGGGAATGTTGATGACAGAGTCGAGTCTCCATGCCATTACAGGAGCTGGCTTTCGATGCGTGTTCTGCTGGACACCGATCCCTGCCAATGTAGTTTGGTTTGAAAAATTCAGTTTTAAACAGTTAACAATTTTCAGTAAAATAATAAATCAAATTTGATATTTTTTTTCCATGTATTGTAGCGCTTGGCTATAATCTAAATAATCTGAACTGGTCCTGAACCTCTGATGCTTTGTTTCCTGTTAGTATGAAACTTAAGAGCATCACTTCATTAAGATTCTTCTTCACGACTCCATGAAAGCTTTTCCTCCTGCTGTTTGTTGAGTCTAGCACTGCTTCACATTTTGAACTGGTTTTTCATTTCACACTTGCTTTCTGTGGATCTACAGATGTGAATTCTTCTTGATGTCCAGAGCAGAAGCAGGGGGTAGAAATGTGCAAGCTTAGCCAAATGCAAATAGGATCAGATACTTTGTTGTTAATAAATATTGTAAATTGGATTATACTGAATTTTGTAGAATCAGGTCAAACAACAACTTGCCAGAGGTATAGAGAAACGAGGTTGGGGCTGATTTCTGTGGTTAATAGCTTATAACGTCTGCTTGAACATCTTACTGATTTTTATTAATACATTTTCTAAATGTGACTTGCTATCTATTTGGAAAAAAAAAAATTTCCATTAGTGCGGGTCCCTGGTGGTCTAGTGGTTAGGATGCGGCGCTCTCACTGCTGCGGCCCGGGTTCGATCCCCAGTCAGGAAACCAACCCCAGCCACTCTTAGTGCCGGATAAATGGGGAGGGTTGCGTTAGGAAGGGCATCCAGCGTAAAAACATGTGCCAATCAAACATGCAGATGATCCGCTGTGGCGCACCCTAATGGAAGAAGCCGAGAGAAAGTTACTTGGTCATTGTAGTTTTCTCTCAAAGGACTGTCACTTATTGTATAAGATAATAGAAACAGATGCTAATGCTGAGTATGAGCAGTTTATTGATAGAACCCAAAAGAAACCAAAACCAGGGCATAATAAAACATCAAGTGTGTAACAAATTTACCTCAGAAAATAGACAAGTTACTTTGCAAAGATGAATTAGACACAGGTATTTTAACACAAACTAAAACCTGAAAGTGGAAACCGCTGTAAATGGAAAAATACAGGGACCAATGACGAGACATAGGTGGAGATATTGCATGAATAAAAACACAAACATGTGACAATGAAAAAAAAATACTCATACTGTATGGACCTCGGGTCAAAACAAAGGGACTTAATAACAGGGTATAAAAAGTCGATTATCTCTGACAAGCATATTATATAAATTGTCCCCTGTGTTAGGTCTGAGCTGGGAGTTTTAATATTAATACCTTAACATGAATTACAGAAACATACTGAACTTACTGTGTTCTCTTTGCTGGTCGAATTTATGGCACTTTTATATAACTTTGAGTTTTATTATTAGTCAGTTTATTATTAGTCTATTAGTTATAAGCTTCTTCTGAGATTATATTAGATAGTAATAATTGTATTACTATCTATATTTTTCACAGATTCTTTACTCATTGATACTCATTGATTTTTTTTTTTACCCTATTTAAATCCTTTTTTGTCTTAATTTTTTATTTTTTTTTTATCTTTTTCACTCTCTTCATGTACGGGTCAGACTTGTGTAACTGATTTGATCTCAATTAGACATATCCTGGCTGAAAGATGTCTGCTAATGAACAACACAAGCTCAATGCTAATAATTTTTTTGTTGTTAATTCAAATTAGAGTTTAGGCTTCATAACCAAAATCACAACCGTCCGTCATTTCGATTAAAATACGCTAATATTTCATGTTTTTTCTCTTTTTTGCTAACAACTTTAAATAACTTTAAACATTTTTAACATTTGAATAGTATTTGAAAAGATAACTTTAGTGTGTTAGCATTTCCAAAGAAACAAAGTGCTGATAGTGGATTTTTTGTGTTCTGATTTGTCTCCATCTCAGTGTTGTGTCTCAGGCTTGTATACTTGTATACCCTAACCCTTGTCCTAAATTAGGATTCCATAATGAGAATTTTGTGCATTTAATGTGACCAGGTAGACCACACACTGTGGTGGCTTACATTTAAAGTCCATGACCTGCACTCTAACCAAAAAAATTAGGCCTTAACGTTTGTGGCCCTGGTTCCATTCCAGAGCGATAACACCCTTTCCATCATTCACAGCATGTTTACATGACAAGGTTGTAACCACTGGACCATTGCCTGGAGTTTATAGGTCATAAATGCAAAAATGGTTACATGCATGACCTCAGGCTTGTGTACTCTCTCTCTGTCTGCTTTGCAATTAACACTTATAGTCCTCTGCTATAGACTTAAGAAGAATTGTATAAGAATTTATAAGAATTGTACTTCAAATCTTACCTATTGTTAATATACATTTATGTAAAAAAAAAATTATAATGATAATAAAAAATAATAATAACAATAAAAAAAGAGAGTCCATGTTTTTCTAAGAAAATATTTTTAGTAGGAAAAATAGAAAAATGTGCAATTGCTCAGGGTTTTTTTTTTTGTTACTTGGATCATCCACAAAAATGTCCATGTTAAATTTTTATATCTACATGAATATACAGTGCCAAATCTCCTACTGATTATTTTTGTATTCTTAATCCAAAAGTGTGCTTAAACCTGATTTGTTTTAAGACCTGTATTTTATAGAGGTGAATTGATTTGCATTCCCCAAATTTGAGTTTGACAAGAAATAAGACTTCCAAAAATTCCTTATATATTCACTAGATGTGCATAAATATATATAGTTTGGAGAAGAAACACATTAAATAGTCTGGTGTCCTAATACTTTAGTCCAGTTAGTATATTTATATATCGTAAATCTTTCAAGATAAACCTGTTATACTAATTCACCAAATCAACCAAATCAACATTAACCCAAAAATACTAACCAACCAGTCCTTAATCCCTTGGGACCAGTTTGTATATTACTTACTCATTCATTCATTGGCAATTTAATTCCTTAAAAATCTAATATGAGCTGTGTACAGACTAGGGTGCATGTTAAAGGTCGGATCTTGGCAGGGCCTCTTTTTCCAAAAAAAAAAAAAAGCTGTTCAAATACATTCAGAGCACTTAGACAAGATGAGAGGAAGCAAGTTTGACAGCGCACTTCAACACATTCCTGTTATAAACATACTGAAAGAAGAAGGAATGGAGTTTGAAAATGAAGCAGTGGGCATGCTAACCACCAGACCACAGTGTGTTATTGCTGCAGAGGGAGGTAAGAGTGTTAAAGAGGTTTGCAATGGCATCCGACTTTCTCTCACTAATATTCACAGTGGGGAAATAAACCCACTTGCATTTAACTAAAACTGCATTGTGTTGAATCCAACTCTGCTGGTGTGTGTGTGCATGTGTGTGTGTAGGTTAATGTTGTAGGTATGCATGCAGTGCAATTAATATACCATGGGAAAAGCTTATTTATTTAAAAGTTAGACTGTGGTACATTATAAAGGCCGAATAAAAGACAAGACAGAATGAAAAATAGACCAGTGCCAGATCAGACTTTGAGATGCCTTTTCCACCTGCAAGTCTAATGTATTGGTGTGTCAAACCTCTAGCTCTGCACTCTATATTAGTCATGTGAGACCTTTTTCAGATAGCTGGAATTAATTTTTGTGGGGCCAAGCAAGCTATCAGTACTCTGATCAGGTATTGAATGGTTTTATTCAAGAGTAGTTATGGTTGCCATATTAATACACTGTTGATTCTATAGATGGCTGTAGTTCAGTAAGAGCTGGCAACCTCAAAGCTTTGAACTCTACACGTCATTCTCATATTCTGAATGGCACATCCAGAACCATTACGTGTGTAACCTGATTCTAAACACACACAACTATCCCAGTGAATATATTGATGATACTTTTGGCAATCCTAAACCTACAGCCCTATACATACAGTCACATTTTGGTTCCAGAGTGACAATGCTCCTGTGCCCAAAACCAGGTCAGTTTTAATATTCAGGTCAGGTCAGTTGGAGAGGAAGATCTTGAGTATCCTGCTATAGAGATTGGATCTTAGCCCTAATGGATACATTTGGGATTAATTGGAACTCTGAGAGCACCCCAGGCCTTCTCATCCAGCATTACTACCTGACTTTACTAACACCATTGTGATTGATACACAAACACATTCCAGAAACTGGTAAAACGTTTACCAGATGATTGGAGGTTATTAGAACAGCAAAGAGAGAGTAAATGTGAAATGGGATGTTCAAAAAATGTATATGCCAATCTTACAGTCAGGTGTCCATACTTGTCTTTCATAGGACCAGTCTTTTTACTTCCAAAGCCATTCTACAGACCATCATCCAATGCTGTCTAGCCTTCACTATCTCCTGCCACCTCCATACAGTCACCAATCTCCTTCAGGATATATTCCACCTGTGTGTACCTTTCCTCCACTCCGTCACCCTATGCTCCTCCCTCTTCTTAAAATTTACCACTGCCATTTTCATTATTTTCCGAAAATCTAGCACCGTCTGCCCTTCCACATTTCTCTCCTATGGCCATGAATACCCATCACCTCCTCATCACCTCTGTTCCCTTCACCTACATGCCTATTTAAGTCTGCCCCGATCACCAATCGTTCATTCCTAGGTTCACCTTCTACCACTTCATCTAACTCACTCCAGAATATTTCCTTCTCCTCCATCTCACAACTCACTTGCTAAACATAGGCACTGATGACATTTATCATGAATTTACAGCTTTAGAAAACACGTTTATATTAATTTAGCAAGATATAATTTCTTTCTCAGATATTTAATAACATTTAGCACTAAAAAATGTATAAAAAGTGGCATCATTCTTTAATTCTGAAAACAATGTCATGATTGCCACCGGATTAAAGCACAAAAATTATACAGAATTACGCAACCGGTAAATAATTGACTTTGTGTTGTTGATCATTTTTCTATAATGAGACATCAGCAAGTGCTTTATTTCTTACATACTATAGCCAAAATAAAAATGCCAAGGAGACTTCTTTATTCCTACACTTCCTCAGGTTCATTTTCAAGGAATGTCATGCAGTAGAATGTACAATAAGGATGACAATAAAAAGGCTCATGTGACATGATAACCAGTCACTTGAACTAATTGTTTATACCACCTGCATAGAAAGTGAGATTATACAGACGGTTGGGTGGGCAGACGCCATGCTCGCTGACAGAGAAAAAGTAAAACGTAGTCCAGACATATCCAGACATCAAACCCACTCGGTATTAACATTTTTTTTCTTTATCCCCAGCAGAGGTCTGTCTGAGAAAAGGCACATGTGTGTTGGGTTTATTCCCAAGTGGACTGGATTTTCCCACTCTGGTATTGTTTATAAAACACTGTGGGCCCAAACACACGGTGCCCAGGTTGGGTTTCAAGCCCTGCAAACTGTATCTATAGAGAACTCTGAGAACTTTGCTTATTTTTACTTAGAAAAGAACTTATCGAATATCCAGCATTAGTAAATTTGAGTGTTCTTGTAATTTCTCAATGGAGCTAAATGTTGGCAGTGTTTTTTATTGCCTGTAAGAAGAAAGGAAGAACGTTGGTGCCTTCGCTCTGCTTTCACTGGCTGAACTCAAACATCCAATGGGGGTGATAAATTCTAATGCAAACATTTTTGTTCTGCGACGTGAAAGCATCCCTGCCTGTTTATTCTTGAAAAATTTCTCACGTGATCCATATCAGTTTCAATAAACTGTTTGATCTGACAGATAAACCCAGTTAAAGAGGTTGGTTTTGGCTGACACTGCTCCAGAATGTCTATGGACTCGGTATGCAGAAGACCTCTTTGTTTTTTTAATGGAATTTTGGGAATCATGGGAAATATTTCTGTAGTGACCAGCTTCATGCTGATTATAGAAAGAATGCATTCTTCTTAAAAAAAAACGTGTTCACATAATTTACAAAGCAATATAAAATTACATAAATCATATTTGAGATTTAATTCAAGCTGGAATGAATGCATTGTAAAAAAAATATATATACATTCAATTGTTTATCACAGAGGGATGCACTGGTCAAAGGTTTTATTGTTCACACTGTTCCAGATAATGTGGAAATATTAAGGGAACGTGATGAAACTGGGAAAAATATTGTGACATGGTGTGTCAAAATTCAAATAAAACAAGGCCTTCTGATAATAAATGTCCACATCTCTTCAGTCATCCAATGGAATGAGACAAAAAGAAATATATCAGTACAAAATCTGGGATGAATTTTTACATTGACTTCAACTCCCAGGTTTCACTAACGATGTGCATCTCCTTAAATGAGCCCGAAATGATTCGCATCTCAATTCATAGCCAATGATACATTAAATGCGATGCGATACGAGACAACAAGTCATCAATTTACTTAAGTCGCTTCTGAGTTCTAACACATGGCCCTTTCACAAATATGCCTTTGGAGTGCAAAAAAGAAAAAGAAAAGAGTTGAAATATTACCATTCCTGTTCTGTCTCGAGGAAGATGCAGCTCTACCTCTGCCATGTTAATCTGTATTCTATGTGACTTGTAGGACATGCATTGTTTTTTTTATCAATGCAAATGTGTCCTATAAAAATGTTTTAATCGATGCATCACACCGTTAACTTTTATGCCAATGCACCAATGTGAATCAGCGAATCTTACCATCTCTAGTATACACACATTTCTTTTCTTTTATAGCTATCAGAGCTCACCACCACAGTTTCTTAATATAAATAATGCAGACTTCCAGCATACACACACATACACACACTTCTTCGCACCTAATCTACTAGTTAATCATGTATGCCCAGTTACACACTCTTTCACACACATGCACACACACATACACCCACACACATATTATAAAAAAGACTCAACCTTGTTGAGACAAAGACTGACCCTGTTCTTACCTGTTTTTCTGGATCCTGTTTGCTTATTTCCTTTCACTTATTGATCACCTTTTTGCCTGTCAATTAAAAAAAAAAAGTCTCAAAAACGTTTACTCAAAAAAAAAAATAATAATCTCAGAGGGATGATTTCCACACAGGCAATTGTCATATTCTGAATAGTGCAACCAAGAATTGTCTTCATGTGAATAGCATGATTCTGAATACATGTTACTTTCACAATGTAAATATTAATTTCTGTAGTGACCAGCTTCATGCTGATTATAGAAAGAATGCATTCTTCTTAAAAAAAAACGTGTTCACATAATTTACACATATTATAAAAAAGACTCAACCTTGTTGAGACAAAGACTGACCCTGTTCTTACCTGTTTTTCTGGATCCTGTTTGCTTATTTCCTTTCACTTATTGATCACCTTTTTGCCTGTCAATTAAAAAAAAAAAGTCTCAAAAACGTTTACTCAAAAAAAATTATAATAATCTCAGAGGGATGATTTCCACACAGGCAATTGTCATATTCTGAATAGTGCAACCAAGAATTTTCTTCATATAGTGCAACCAAGAATTGTCTTCATGTGAATAGCATGATTCTGAATACATGTTACTTTCACAATGTAAATATTAATGTAACTTTTCACAATGCTATATACAGAAAATGATCTTGCTATGACAAAAACTTTCCTTTTTAAAAACAATGTGGGTGTGATTGTTGTTTTATGTGGCAAGTCCACCAAGTTTATCTATACTATGGATTTCTTGTCTGATTGTTTTGTTCAACTCTACAGAATTCTAAATAGCTTTTAGCTCCTTTTTTCTTAATTGTTATAAAATTTGAGACTGTACTTCTGTTTGATTCGTCATGCTGTATAATACTGATCTGATGAGATCATCTGCTTTTTTTCAGCCTTCTCTGGAGCTAAAGAGATTTAAAACCTAAAATTATATTTTGGCAATTAAATAAGTCTTAGAGGTACCGACCTGTGGAAAGAATTTGGCTCTAGATCTAAGTCTCCCCATCACATCATGTTTTTATAACACCTACAAATGTCTGGCTTCGGTTCCATGAAGTCAGATGACTGTCATCTGTTTGCGTCGTGCTATAACCCTCAAATGACATTGCTCCTATTAAATAAACAATTATACAGATAATTATGTGAGCAACATTGTTCCTTGAACACACTCCATTCCAACTAAACAAAACTGACTTTTTCCAACTAAACAAAACTGATTTGTCTGAGTGCCTTTACCACAAAATAAAATACTAACATTAACTCAGAGATCTCACACAGTTAATTCCTGAATCTGTTCAAGATTTTCAAGGATACCTGAAACTACAAGCAAAAATAAAAAAAACTTTAGAGAAAACAAACAAACAAAATAAAATGACTATTAGGACTACAGCACTACAAAGTGTCACAAAAGTCTTGGACCACCATCTGTGTAAAGCTGCTTTGAGACAATGTTCATTGTTAAAATGAGGATGGGTTCTCCTTTTGAGTCTGGTTCCTCTTAAGGGAGTTTTTCCTTGCCACAATCACCACAGCTGCTCATCAGGGATAAACACATCGTTCACCTTAACTGTTAAATTCTGTGAAGCTGCTTTAAGACAATGTTGTGAGAGTCTGTTGTGAAAAGCGCTAGAGAAATAAACTTGACTTGACTTGACTAAAAAGCGCTTGACAAATAGAAATTAATTGAATTGAATTAAATAGAGGAAATTAACACTTTTTCTATTTAACATAATTGCCAATTACCAGGTCTTTGCGAACAAAAACACTCATTAATATTAATTTATTCGGTGTATGGAAACTTTTGGGACACTCTGTAAATGATATTATGTATATTAATAAATTGGGCATATATTTTAAACCTTTATCCTACTATAATCTATTAGTCTTGTAAGCATACATTTAAACACTTTTGTCTAAATGTCTCCAAAAACTTTTCAGAAATTATCTGAAAAAAATTAAATATACCAAAAATCCATTTCTGTACTGCTAATCTTAGGTTGTGTATGAGCTTTTTCCATAGAATAAGAGGAACTAACCCAGGATGGAGTGCAAATCCATTGCAGGGCACAATCGCACACACACACTACATACAATTTGGAAAAGCTAATCAGCCAACAATACATGTTTTTAGACTAGGGGAAAAAACAGAGTACTCAGAGGAACCTGGAGGAACTGGGCAGAGGCAAGATGTGAACCCATAACCCTGGAGATGCGAGACACACCCTATCAATATAAAAATGCTTAACTGTAACTTAAGTGTAAGAAAATTGTCTATATAAATATTGATGTAGACTTTATAGACAAAGGTTTGAATATCCAATTCTACATTTAGTCCTAAATTTCTGTTTTAATAGCCTCAAGTTTTCTGAGAAGATGTTCCACTAGATTCTGGATCGTAGAAGTGGAGATTTGTGCTCATTTAGATATAGGGGCATCAGTAAAACCAGGTACTGATGTAGGTGAGGTGAGGAGGCCTGGGATCTAGTTAGTGTTTCAGTTGATCCCAAAGGTGTTCAGTAGGGTTGAGGTCAGAGCTCTATAGCAAGTCAATGAAGATCTTCCATGTAAACTATACGTTAATGGAGCTGGCTTTGTACACAGGGGCATTGCCATACTGGAAAAAATGTATGTTACTGCATCCAGACATAGGATGCCCAAATAATTTTATTACGTTTGTCAGGTACCCCAATAATTTTGTCCATATATTGAAGTTAATCAGATTTGGAGGTTAATCAGATGTAGAAAATTCCCAAGATTTAGAATTAGGAATTACCACAAGCAAACAGAAAAAATATATAATATAAAATTAAGAAACATTTTGTGCCACTTGAGAGGATGTTTTAAGGCTTTTATACTTATTATTCACATCTTGACTTATTCACAGCTCCATTTATGAGGAAACACCATGTTCACAGTATCACACTGCAATGCTTGGTGCTGATGGTAATGCACTATCCAGGTGGACACAGGTATTTTCATGAGGGTATAAAAGCCTAGACTCATGTAGATGTTTAGCTTCTTGAAGGGTTTTGAATGTATAAAACGTTTTCCAAAGTGCATGTATGTAGAGATAAAAAAAAACTTTCTGTAAAGCTTTTCTGAAAGAAACATCACTTTATTCATCAAGGATGGAAAAACTGGTTGCAGAGTTTATTGAGAAGAAGTGGGAACTGAAGCTAAGCAATTTAAAAGGTGTTATATTACTTTATCACTAAATCTAATTCAAAAAGCCCCCCAGCACTCAGTACATTTTTAGAAGGGTTCCTCTAAAGTTCCTTGGACGGTTACAGGTTATACACATTCCCGAAATGTGTTCTAGTTATGGCAGAAAAACTGTTGTAAAGTTCAACACAAAACCATTAAAGTGAACTTGGGGTGAACCGTTCTTCCTGATGAACATTCTCATTTCTAATCAATCACATGCTTTAATGTGAGACTGCGATCATAAAATCCAAACTCGTATGATCCCAGATATCCCATATATCATAGCATCTCTGATTAAATCCTCCTTTTCCTTCTCTACTCCTCTTGCGCCTTTGGCAATGAACACTCAGTATTCTAAAGGAAGCAAAGCGTTGTTACTTTGCATTTTACAATTTTCACGGATCGCTTTCAGCTTCTCCGTGTCACACCGTGTCAACACGCACACCTCAGCACTTCAGGGCATGAGAAGCCTGACATTTTTAACTTATCAAGATCAGATCGGGTTACCAGCTCCTCTTTATGAATAGGCTTTTTTTCTTTCTCTGCACAGAGTGGGTTTCGGAAGAATTATGAGAATCCAGTGTCTAAACCACTTCCATTAGATTGCAAGTCATTTATCTGCACCCCTTCGCATTCCTTTTTCCGATTTTTCCGCCTCAGGTGGCCGTCTCCGGTTTTGCTGCATGGAAACATTTCAAGATCCTCCACTTTTCATCTTCCTCCCAAACAGCAGTTTGGCTGGCGATGTCTTTGTTTAAACTCTAATTGACAAAACTGGCCATGAACGTTCATGACTGCTGAGGGATCAATTACTTCTTTTTTGCAACCAGGACTGAATAAATGCAGCAAACGCTGCTGTTTATGCGAGGAAACAGTGAGCAGTGATGTAGGGGGAACATTTTTTTCCCCCTACTTTCTCGCCTTTTTCCTCACTCACTCACTTTCTTCATTAATTTCTGTGCAGCTGTTAACAGATGTTGTAAGACAAAAGGCCATGAAATATGTTTTAGTAAAAGTGTTATGGCTGACAAGGGAGAACGCTATAAACCAGGAAAGCGTGAGGTAGCTCACGGCCAAAAGGACGCAGCCATGAGAACGATTTCGTCGAGCAATAAGTGAGATGAGAGAGCGGAGCTTAAGGATTTTGGGAAGTTTCTGCTTACTGGGATCATCTAACCAAGACAAATAGGTCAAAAATAGATATGAGTCTGCAAATGAGCTTTTTTACATTATCAGGACGGTAAATCTGAAGTCCAGAAATGTGGTCAGAGTGTTATGTTATTATATAGTCTCTGCCTGTTATATGATGTTGGACAATTAAAGAGGTGAGAGGTCAATACAATTCTAAACAAATCTATAAATTGAATGGCATGAACGATAAATATTATAAATACATATTGGGGCAAATGCGGTGATGGGGGTTAAACAGAATCAATGGGATAGGAGAATTTCATGGTCTGGTCATGAGCAGAATTGCAGTGACCACCGGGACATTGGTTTTCTTATAATAATTCTGTTTTATTTCAATAACATCACAGCAGTTTGGTTTTTAGTTTTAATTAAAAGCCATTTTAAATATTCTTATCCATTTGTGGGGATATTAAATGTTAAAGAATGCATGCAAAAAACTTCCTGTACTTGCAGTATAAACATTCATTTTATATATATATATACTTACAAACACACATATTTTTGTTTGACCAGTAATAATTTAACCATAAATATAAAGGAGGCAAAATTAAAACCTTTGATTCAATGTTCATGCTACATGACAAATGCTGAAATCTTCCATATTTCTTTAGGAAAATCATTATAATTATGGCCCTGACTGTGCTTTATGTGGCTAATTAGAACTGCTGCGTAAGTATTACAGCATATTATCAATTTATTTGAGGAAACTCTTTGGTTTTCTTCTTGAAAAAATAAATTACATAGCAATTTTACAACTTTGCACATAATGTGTATTTTGGACAATTAATACTTAATAAATATGACTCATAAATAATTACTTGACTTCAACGGTGCCAATCGTTCTAAAGTTGAGTGTAGGACCTGGTACGAGTGCTTAGACACAGAATGTAAGTCTCTGAACTGGTGTAAATCTGTAATGGTGATGAAGGGTTTGTGTGGTGGCCATTTTGGAAAACCCCTTAAACTCTATTGAATAAAAACTCAATGGAAGACACAGTCCCTAAAACGATGCCTTTACCGACATCCGAGCCTCCAGCTGTCTGTATTAAATACCTCGGAAGAAATGACACAAATGACTCTAAACTTACAGGCCTGTAAAAAATCTCTTTTACATTCGATGAACTGGAATATCGTCTCCATCAAAAGGCGCCTGGTTAACAAGTCTCCTTGGACAAGGCCGAGTGTACGAGGGGCACATTTTTACTGAGAGACGGAGACACCAAGACTCTGCAGCTGTGGGAAGACTGGGCTCTTAGGCGTCTAGGAGTCCATGTATATAATTATATAAAAAATAATAACTAGTCCCATTTAGGCCATTTCGAGATTATAGGTAAAGTTGAGATGAGGGTCTGTGGAGTGTGTGTGCTCTAAATGGGGTCAGCTACAAGCTACTTTGCAGGACAGACAATAGAGGAAGTGTCTTATTGCCCTCATGCCATATAGTCAAGTAAATAACTTTATTTTGCAATGTGTTTTCCAGACAATAACATTTTTATCATGCTATTTTATAACTTTTTATATTTTGTATTGCGATTTTACAATTTATGATTTTTTTTTTCTTTTAAATATTTGACTTATATCTTACTAAAAGTTTTTTTTCTCGCTATTATTTATACTATACATGCTAGATATATTTAAGATGCATTTAAATATATTGAACTATTATTATTTTTATTATTATTATTATTATTATTATTATTATAATAATAATAATAATAATAATAATAATATGTAATTTTAGTAGTAGTATTATACCACATTTTGAGGTTAACACAGGCACATATAATCTTTTTTCCTCCACTTCACAGATAACTAATGGCCTGTCTGCGAGGTGCGGGGTTAAACTACTGAACCATGAATATCAGTCTTCTGTGTTCTGCTCTGCATATGGCATGAATAGACCCCTTTTTTCTTATCTGTTACTGTCTGTGCTCTTTTGGACCATCTTCAAAGGATCTAACCGCACCAGTCTATGTCATACAGCAGCCCATTAAATTAGATTAATACTCATACAAGATGTCAGGAGAAGGTCTACAGGGCATTCAACCAGTAGTCTAGTACCTGTATATACTTATTTTTCCGTCTTCACTGTATTGGGCGTCTATAAATTCTTCTTAAACTGATCCAGCCGACTGGGGAGCTTCAGAGGAGGAGAAAGTATTTCGTTTCAGAACAGAAAGTCTTTCAACATCTGTTCTTAATGAGTCAACAACCATGCTTTACGTTATCACACGTTAGAAGGAGAATAAAGACACTTTATATGTTTAACGCACTGTCGCTGTGTATAAAATTACACAGTAATATGTAAAGGCCAATCGTGAATGATCTTAGTGTTCTGTTTTCTTATAATAATAATACACTAATAAATACAGATTTCAATTCACATAGATTTCCAATTCAAGTTTATTTCTAATGAGCAAGCCAGTGGCAACAAGAGCAAGGAAAAACCCCCTGAGTTGATATGAGGCAGGAACCTTGAGAGGAACCAGACTCAAAAGGAAAAACGTCTTCATCTGAGTGACACCGAATGTCCATTCATTATAGTTTCAACATTGTTGAGGTTATCAACTGTTATTTAATGGACACTCAAAGGTAAAACTGTTCATAATGATTGTAGTGCTAAGCCATTGTAGCAGACTGTTTCTATTAATTACAGTCCAAATCCATCTTCATGGTTCTTGAGAGGGGGGGACACAGAGATGAGTAAAATTTATTATTACGTATCCTTATTTCTATATGAGTTAAAGACACTGTGCAGAATAATAACAGTGCAAGTAAGGAGTCCAGCAAGACTAGCTATGTCAGCATAAATAACCAAACTCTGTCTTTCTAATAGTAGGGAATATCAATTTAAACAGTTTCTACTCACCTATTGATGGAAATACAAATCCAGAAGCCATTTCTCTGTTTCTGTCATTTCCGATGCATACGAAAGCAGAAACAAAATAAATGAAATGTTTGTGATAAGTCTAACAGCTTTTGGTTCATTTTTGTTTTAAATGTTGGTTATTTTAATACTTCTATTTTAGTCAAAATACAAAAGTTTACCTCAAAAAATTATATATTTCTGAGGCAAATTTTAGTTTTAGTAATAAAAAAATGGTTAATTTGTAACTATTGACTTATTATGTGTATTTTTAAGTGTATTTTTTAGTAAAAAGTAAAAAAAAACAGAAAAACACTTGCCACCAATTTGGCCACAAATGGTATAACAGACTTTTTCATGAAATAACCTAAATTAATTTAATTAATTCAAAGAATTACTCTTGTGGTAAGTAAATAAGTAAATATTTATTTATATATTTATTTATTTACTTAGTCACCCAGAATGCATGTTTAAAAAGCATATACACATTTTTTGGTCAGGTGTCAACAAATTTAAGTCCATATAGTGTATGATAAGATAAGATAAACCTTTATTTGTCCCACAGTGGGGAAATTTCTAATGTTATTAGTAAATTTCTGTATGTTCATGCTGATTAGAGATTCTGATAATTGGGGGGAAAAAATTATGTTTAATTAAGGATGTAGGTGGTCATTGCAGTCCAAATGTAAATAAATGATGTGGGTCTTTCAGATAAATTTAGACTTTCCAGAAAACGAGTTAGCTCGTAGAATCTGATCGGGGACTGGCAGTACTCGCACTATGGAAGAAGTATGAAACAGTTCCTAATAAAGGAATGAGAAATGATAAAGTGGGCAATTATGGGCTGTGGAAGTTTCACTTGGTGCTCACATTAAAGGAAAGCAGAATATTTATCTTTTAGTCAGTGGTTGTGGCTGATTGCACTTTAATGAGGTCGAAGTTGGGGCCTCTGGACCGCATGCATCTTTTTGGGTTGTTGCTTCGCTCTGAGGTTTGGCCCTGTTGAACCCCAGCCAAGTCGCCTTTGGGCCAGGTCAGGCCTAGTTTAAGATCACAACTCGGATTTAAATCCTCTCTCTTGGCCCTGGAGATACTTGAGAGGCAGTGCTTTCTTAGCTGATAGCTCACAAGATCAGGAAATTTGACTTTGAATTGCAGCCCGAGAGTATGTTTGAGATAAGCCTGTATTATGACATGCTATCTTCGGTTGTGTAGAAGCTTTACACACCAGCTATGCTTTAGGATTAGGATGTGTGTGTGTGCATGAATGCATCCTTTCTAAACCATGAGCTTCGTTCGTCTTATCAGATGCAGCTTTCTTCCAACACTCCTTAGCCAAAGCAATCAGCAGCAGCTAAAGTCCTCATGGCTAATTTCTAGTTGAAGCAGGATTAAGTGCTGGACCAAGGCCCTGAGGAAAAGCTGATAAGACTTGTTAGCCCTTCACTCTCCATCACTAAGTCATGTACTAGCATACTACCAAAGGTGTTTTTTGTGGCAGTTTCATACATACCTATGCTTTCAGGGTATTCTTGAAACTTTTGCAGAGTACTCTTGATATATTACTGAATATTCGAATTATTTTTAACATATGACTGATTTAACTGATGTAAATTGTAACACAAAAGCAAAAGTTTTGCAAAGACTTAACTTAATGTTGTAGTATGTTCTGTTTTTAAAGTTAGTTGTAGTTGTGGCTATTTTGTTCTCAGAGATTTTGTTAGCCTACTAGCTAAAATAAGCAAACCTGAAAGGATTTCTGTCAGAATTTATCTTCAATATTCAACCAATTTACAGGAGTTAAAATTCTGATAATGATCAAAGTCATTTAGAAATATTTATCATCTTAATTCTTAATGCTAACAAGCTAATTGCATTCATATATGTTTATAATCTTCCTTACATTGTAGCCAACTAGCAAAAATTAGCTAGTTTTTTGAGGGGAAGATTTCCTCAGAATTCCTAAAACATAAGCTAACCTGATGTTATGAATGTTTTTTAAGCTGAACTTAAGCTTTTACAAGCTAACATGAATTTATGGCATTTGGCAGACACCCTTATCCAGAGTAACTTACAACTGAGCAGGGGTGGGTTAAGGGCCTTGCTCAAGGGCCCAGCAGTGGTAGCAGGATTTGAACCTGTGACTTTCCAATTAAAGGTCCAATACCTTAATAATATTGCATGATATTTATAAAGATTGCTTATCTTTACAAAAAACTTTATCAAGCTTACTAATATCGGCTATAACTGACATTAATTAGCCCTCTCCTACTTCTTTCCAGTAGCTTTCTATAGCTGCAAACATTAAATTTAAAACATGCTTGATGCTTACCTACAAAGTGAAAATAGACCAAAAGCTTTTTAATTCACAGCAGTATTCTCACCCCATACTGCACTACAGTCCCTACGATCCTCAACCACTGTTTGTCTGGTCCCTCCATCTCCCCAGGTACAAAAAGACATGCTTCCAAAATCTTCCCAACAAACCAGGATCATAATATACTAATGATGATAATATCAGTGATAGTGTTAATTATTAAAGGTTTGGAATCTTCATTGATAATGTCAGCACATGAGTTACAGTATACATATAAGTGGTGAACAAACCCTCTCCCGGGCTGAAACAAGCTAGCTAGATTTGGGGTTGGCCGACCTCTTCTAACAATGTCTAGATTTTCTGGAAAATTTATTTTTAAGTATGTCCGAGACCAAATTAATTAATATGTGCAGATCGCTACAGTCGAACTTGGCTGTAAAGGTTTCCCTCTGACCAACCAATCAGAGGACAGATAAATGCTGACGGTAATTTGCTGTGAGGCAAATTTGAAATCTGATTGGTTAAAGAAATAGACCCTTTGCTAATATTCTCTATGGTAAAAAGGCCAGCGGTACTGACTTTGAAGGCCATGGGCAAATTAGATTGACATGGCAGCACATAGAGACTGAAATCTGATTGGACCAAAAATGTAACATTCACATACACGTACTGGAAGCAGTGCAGCCAAGAGAAATGCTACAAAATAAATTGAATAAACTGTTGTTTATAAATTAATACAAATTTATAAACAAGTATTTAAATTTAAGGTCAGTGTTTCTGATAGTGTTTAGGCCAGAAGAGAAGGCTTTGCTGGCCCTGACCGCCCGACACTGGAATCACCTCAATGTTGAACTGGATTCAGCTCCCAAAATTGGGATTTGTGCACATCTGGGGCGAATGCAGTTCATTATTAACCATCTAGCAAATGAAATAATTTCAGTGGTATGGAGAGACATTTGTCCACAATTTGCAGACATAATTGTATGTGCAGATGTTATTATCTAATTCAAGACAGAAGCACAGACAAATCTGATCTGTTCAGGTACAAAAGATTTGTTTTGGTCAGGATTACTTCAAATGAGACTGGTTTGGAAAGACAACACTGCCATAGCAGATTTTTACCAGAACAATTGGCAATATTGTAAACAAAATGTGAATTGAATAAAAAAAAATTCTTGTTTATAAAATTGTGTAAACCCAGCTAAATATGGACACAGATGTGATTTGGTCATGGATATAATCCCACCTGTACTGATATTTAGTATAACCAGGGTTCCTAAACAGGTTATGGCTTCAAGCACCAGCACTACTTACTGTCTGCCACTGAGTGAGGCTTTTAACCCTGTCTGCTCCAGAAGTGCCATATCATCATCATAAATAATATTTTGAATTCATATAGTGCCTTTCCTAAGCTCAAGGACACATTACATTAAAAAAATCAATACAGGGCAATCAAACATCATATGGACATAGACATTTGTCCAGATTAAAACCAAAAAGTTAATGTTAAATTTATGTTTTATTGAAGTTTATTGCTTATTACAACAGAAGCAAAATTAAGCATGAGGAAAGATTTGGTTTTGCATCTTCTCTGTTGAATCGCATTGCTGTTTACCAAGCATGTCTTTCCCTGGCTTACCCAGTCAGCTTTATGAGGGTTCACACAAACCCCTGTTTGTAGAACCAATAAAATGTTTTATTAGATTGTTCTTATCCACCCTTTTGCATTACACCTTTTTATGTGCACATTTGAGTAGATATAAAAATGCTTCCCCTTTTCCTAAACGAAGCACTCTACTCAAACCATAACTTATATCATAGATCCACATAGAAAATCAGATAGCAAGCAAACCCTGTAATTTAAAAATAAGGAACATTCATATTGTTCACCTAGCACTCTCAGGAGAAAGAAACAGTCGTGTCTTGTCCTGTTAACGTTAACGTTCGGCTCTTTTCTGGGGCAGGAAACAGGGGCACATTCTGCTAACCATAACCTTACCTGTGTGAATCGGCTGCTTGTTTCGTAGCTGCCTTCTACTAGTGCTCCCTTAAATCAGTACGTTTTATAACGATCACCTTTGACCCCTCCATCTCCCTGCCTGCGTCTCTGAGAACGCTCGCGTTACGCCGCCCGCCGTGGTCACCTGAGCAAGTCTGGTTCAGGACCACTACACAGGACTGAGAGCTATTGTACAGGGCTGTCCAAATCACTTACTAGGTATTGAAGAGCGCGTTAATATTGCTGGTTCACTTTAGAGTGGATTTTTGTCTCGGGTTTACTTCAGTAATACATCGTCTTGGGCCGTAATTCATTCTAAATCTGAAGTCAGGGATTGTTCTTGATACAAATGTAATATTTTTCTCAGGATGAGGCCAGGGGTTGGCTGTAATTTATCTGCTTTCAAATGGGACAGCCTAGACGGCATGTCTGATTAGATTAGACAGACCAGACCGAGTTTATAGCCGAAAAAAATATGAAAGTACAGCAGTTCATAGCTACTTCTTGTTTTAATGACACGTTAAAATTGAAACTGATGAATGAACACATCGCCAAGATAACGAGTAGATTTCTTCAAGCTAAAATGAACTACTAATACACATGATACTAGACTAAACTTAAGGGACATTTGTTTTCACCCAGACAATTCCCTTTGAATCTGGTTCCTCTCAAGTTTTCTTCCTCATACCATCTCAGGGAGTTTATCCTTGTCACTACTGGCTCGCTTACTATGGATAAACCTATTAGGACTAAAGTATGATGCTAAATTTGATATTTACAATCTATTTAATTCTGTATAGCGATCCATTGATTAAATTAACTAAACTGAATGAAATTATACTGTTAGTACACATATTTACGCAAACATCTATGGAAAGTTTGTATAGCATATATTGTGTTGTATGCTGTAAAAGGAAAATAAGAAATTTGTTTTATTCCTTCCTAAAATGTTAAATAAACTGTTCTTATGAAAAAAAAAAAGAAATTAGACATAATTAAATTGCATTATACTTAAAAACTTAAACATTATACTCCTACCTGCATATGCTGATGTCATATAGTATATTATTTTGACTTAATGAAAAGAGAAGGAAAAAAAAAGCCTAAAATTAGGGAAAAAAATATAAACTGCAGTTTCAGCAACTGCAAAAATATCAGGCTGCGAAATAAAATTAGTGAAGCAAGAAAGGGTTAACACAGGGAAATATTTTCATATGGAAATAATGACATTACTGAATGAGCCTGGTAAATGATTTCTAAGTAGCAGTAGACTAATGCTGTTTTCATTTGAAAAAAAAATTGCTCCATCAGCGATATGTAGAGAAACATCTCCCCCTTTAGGCTGTAATTGTCCTTCACCCAGCTCGGATCATGTTTCTTTTAAAATTTTGTTATTAATTGCTATGAATGAACTTTCTTTAACCTTTTTGTGTCTGACTTTCAATCTCTGCATATGAATGATCGTCTTCTCTCTGCTGATTCTGGGGCCATCAATATCCTCCTTCTTCTTAATCTCACTGCTGCTTTTGATATAGTAAATTATGTCATTTTCTATTTTGACAGATATCAGGGTTACAGGTGGAGATCTTGTCTGGTATAAATCTTACTGATGGACTTCGATTTGTTGCAGTCTTCACCCACAAAACCACTTAAGGGTGTTCACCAGAGGTCAGATATTGTTCCTCTCCATTTTGTCATCAGGGTCAGAATCTCTGTTTAGTTGTAACTACAGATTCCAGAAAATGACTATGAGCTGTCAAGCCACCAATCCACATATCAACTTGTCAAACATTGGAAGAGTTTAACAAAAAGCACAACATTTCAAGAGGAAAAAAATGGAAGAAACTCCTGACTCTAACTTGCCACAACACCTGTGGCATAATATTTTTGATTTATTTAAAGCAGTTAAAAAAAGGTTTTGGGCTCGTGATAATTTGAATAATCAATCAGTGTTTGACTCATAAATATTATTCTATTAATAGATCAGTGTGCTGAGAGTCACATTAGAGCCTTTCCACATAAACTGAGGTGATTAAGCAAAGAGTCTTGAGATAAAAATGATAATAGGAACATTATAGTTATAATAAATCATTGCTCAGGATACTTAAGTACATTTGAAGGCAAATACTTTTGTACTTTTACTCAAGTGAAAGTTTAAAGGGACACTTTTACTTTCACTGGAGTCATATTTTACCTCATGTACGTGTCTCTACTTTAACTCAAGTACATGGTTTGTGTACTGTACTTCATCCACCACTGGTTGCAACCACAGATTCTAGATCATGACCATGAATTTGGGGTACAACATATGGCCAAATGTTTGCGTATAAATGATTCTCACAACTCTATGCTGTTGCCAAGTCCACTCAATTGTTTTAATTGTATTTGAATGCTCTAACCTGAACCTTCACCTTTACTGAAATTAAGATATATGGAATAAGCATGCAGGACATTGCCTCTAGGCTAAAAGCAACTTAATTAATACATGGTTTGCCAAGATTGCAGTGAAAGAACTTGAGTGTCCTTCACAAATTTCAGACCTCAACCCAACTGAAGACCTTTGGGAACCCAACATCAGTGCTTGATCTTCTTAATGCTTTTGTAGTTGAATGTAAAGAAATTCCCACACTTGTTCTTCAACATCTAGTTAAAAGCCATTGTGTCTAAAAGTCTGAATTAATGTTATCATTATTATACCCACATCGTGCTAAACCTTTTACCATAATAAAAGTCTTCCACTTGTTGAAGCCAAAACTTTTCTCCATGCTTTCATCACTTCCAGGGAAGTTTATTTAGCATTTGCCTAGCATGTCAAGACACATGTACAGTGAAATGTATGTCGAAGCTCAAATAAATAGCTCACTCATTAAAAATGTCTTATTACAACTATAAGACAGATAGATGAAGGCCTACCTCATCGTCTTTGACTCGTTTATCATAAACATAACTAGACTTCCACTTTATAGCACCATGAAAAGGAGCTGAAATCCCATCATTGCAAAGAGAAGCTGACATTTCAGAATAACAGTCTGGAGCCTCGACATCATCCGGCACCATCCGGAGCCCTGCACCACATCCCTCCTGTCTTCTGGCTTAATCAAGGGCTCTCAGTTCAAATTAAAGTTACTCAAACCAGAGCCAGTCAACAGTGCAACAAAACAATTATCAATCCCATTCCCTTTTGTGCTATGGATTCAGATAAGCCAGAAACTAATCATCTCCTTATAGTTCTGATCCTTGTCAGTCGGTGAGGTCAGAACAGGAATTCTGGTTTTGTCTTCAGCCAGAGAGGAGGCCTGGTGGTTTCAGATGATCAAAACAGATGTCACTTCTAATCTTTGGATATTTTTGATATTGTTTTAGATTAAAATAAAGGAAAAACTTTCTGTCCATCAGGTCCAAAAATTTCAAGAGTTTGCATGTGCGTGAATGCGTATTAGCACGATTCAGTCCGAACGCCATCCCATTGGCTCGGCTTGATGAACCTTATCTAATGTTCGACTGGAAAGAAAAACGTTTTGCTCATGCGTGTTATTAAATTGTGCAGAAGCAGGTCATTATTAGCTAAGCAGATGTTGTTGGATGCGAGTGCAAGTTTATTCTGTTTCCATGAGACTTTGGTACCAGCACACAGGATCTTTAAACCAAACAAGCCAAACCCAGTAAATCCATACTCTGTTACAAAAACATAGAAAACTTGAAAAAAAGGAACCATAGCTTAGTGTATATAACATGTGAGTGTTAAAAAAAAATCTTTCTAGAACTCTCTCAATTTTTTTTATTGCCAAATGAAATGTTTAAACTTTGGACCAAAATAAGCCAAGACTAGACCTGAGGCTGGATTCTACTAACGAGGACATGATGAAACAGTTTCAAGCTAATCAAGGGTTTGTTTATGAGTTCTGTTCAAATTCAAGTTTCATTTTTAAACCTGAAGTAAAAAATGCTAAAACTCTGATTATAAACCCTTGGCACATTCTCCTTTTTCTAAAACTAGAAGAGAAGAGCCTTTATTTACCACATATACATTACAACACAGTGAAATTCATTTTCCTTTACATATTCCAGCAATTTTAGGAAGCTAGGGTCAGAGTTCACCATGAGTCAGCCATGATACCGCACCCCTGGAGCGCAGAGGGTTAAGAGCCTTGCTTAAGGGCCTAAAAGTGGCAGCTTGGTGCTACCTATGTTTGACCTCCTGATTAGTAACCCATAGCCCTAACCACTGAGTTAACACTATGCCTTATACTATTCCTCATGCCCTACATACTATTTAATAAGTTTTGCCTTCTTTCAGCAAAGTGGAGAGCAGTGTTGGTCAATAACGCGCTACTAGTAACCTGTTACTGTAACGCAGTTACTTTTGACAGTAACTAATACTGTAACGCATTACTTTTTAAATAAAGTAACTCTGTTACCGTTACCGTATGGTGTGTTGTCTGTTACTTTTATTAAATGAATTAATTTTGGCTAAAGTGTAGCCTACAGTCTGACCTGTTTACAGCAGCGACGCATTGTAGGTTTGGTGGATGAACCACTGTAAACAGGAAGAAGACGCGCTGTGGGCGTGTCTCCGTTTATTCAGGTCTGTGCGGCAGTAATGGCGAGTCGAGGCGAGAGCAAGACGAGTTTCTCAAAGTGTAAATATGCTCATTATTTTACTTAGTTGAGTATAAAGACAAAAACCTTTTAGTCAAATGTAAGCTGTGTCTTTCTGGTTCGAAGCTCGTATCTACTGCGATAGACAACAACTCCAATCTGTTCAAGCTCCTCCAGAAACTCTATGCCTGAGAAGCTAGTAGCTAGAAGCTAACCCGGTGTTCTGTTCTACATTGTTGATAGTTTTCATACTTCAGCTGTGAAAGGAACATGTTTAAGAGCTCAACACAACAGCAGAAGCCACTTTAGTTTTTGATTGTGAATCTATTATCCAGCTTGTTTTGTTGTTTATTTCAGAAATCCTTGTGATATATTCAGTTTGTTGGTCTGACTTTAATAAAATAGGGTTTAAAAATGACTTTGTGTTTAAGTCAGTTTTGTGTTTGTAGACCATAACACATAAAAAGGCATTAATGGGAACTAAAATGTTACTTTTGACAGTAACGCATTACTTTTTGGTGTAAATAATCAACAAAGTAACTTAGTTACTTTTTGAATTAATTTAGTAACTGTAACTAGTTACTATTTCTTAGTAACCAGCACAACACTGGTGGAGAGTATGCTTAGGACTCATAAATGAAAAAACAGGGAACAGGTGAGAATGGATGGAGAAAGGGCAGACCTAGAGCTGGTATGGCATATACTTAATACTGAGGATACTTTGAAGGCTTGTAAATATGTGTTGGTGAAATTCAAACTATTCAACATTTTTTTTACATTTTAAAAGATATTCATATATTCGTTCATTGTTTTTGAGTAACATACTCACTCGAGTAAATGCATATTCTTGTGAATAACAAAAACATGTGAAACTGCACATAGAATCAGTAGTAGCCTCAACTGAAAAGACCAAAAACATTTAGCAAGAAGTTATTATACAGCTTTGCTGTGGTAATTTGTCTGTAAATTCGCTCGAAATGAAACTCCTGCACTTTTTAAAGCACTCAGTTTTTCAGAGATGTCATATTAGGCTTTGGTGTAGGTTTTTCAAAATGGAATTATGTTTTGTAAAAACATTAACTTAATATGTATTTGTTTAAAATATGCAAATATAATCCCACTAGAGGAAAATGGCTTGATCCTGGTTCCTGCCAAGCTTTCTTCATCATGTTGTTTTAAGGTATTTTGCCTATACAAGCCATTTCAAAAGTGTCTATACGTCTTGATGGTTTGGGACAATTCCACCGGGCGTGCAATCAGATTAGTGTTTAAAAGGTTAATCTCAGTCAGCATCATCCTTCAGTGAATTCCTCCAGCATGCTGATCAGTCAAATGGCCACCGAACGTCAGGACAATGTGAAGTGATTTCAGATGGATGGCTCATTTTAGGAGGCCTTGAAGAACTTTCTGAACAATGGTAACCACGATTTTGTAACGACCTGAACCGCCTTTTGGATTGAAAACCCCTCCCCCAGACATACACACCCCCTAGTAGCTTGACCTGAGACCCTGTAGTGAGTGTTTCTGTGTGAAAGCTTTCTCTTGTTCACAGTTAATGAGACTCGTTATCGGCTCTTACCTGAAGGAGCATGCAGGAGAGCTTAGTGTCCTCATTCTGGCCTTTAAGAGAAGCAGGGTAGGGGCTTTTATCCTGTTTCTACAGGAAGAGAAAAACTCCACAAAGCCTCATTTTCTGCTGATTAAATCTAATTAGCACAAATGTGCTTCTTAGAAAGGGGGATTTTCTACATGAGGGGTAACTGCTCTTACTGTGGCCCAGCCTTAGCTTTTTCTTTGAAACTGCACAGCTGGTGGGAGACTGAAGTCTGAGACCGACCTGCTCACTGTTCTCTATATTTTACATTTTAATGATGACACAGTATCATTACACTGCAAAAACTCCTCATCTAGTCTAGACTAACAATCGTATTTCTAGCTATTAAAATCTTATTGATCTTGTTTTAAAAACAAAAAAATATGCAAGAGAAAATTGTGTATGATTGTTTTATGATTTTCTTTTCTTAATTAATACAAAATTGAGCTTCATTACTATCAGAGACACAATCTGAGGACTTTATTTTAGCCTGGTTTTAAGGTTGCTCAAAAAATATATATCAATAAACACATTTAGGATATGTAATTTATTCCAAATGCTTGTTTTATGTCCACGCCAACACCTTTATTTGCAATCTATTAACACATTATAAGACTCTGCACCATTAAGTCACCTCACTCCTTTAGTTCTTTATACAAAGCTAATAGCTTATAGTTGTTCTGTAGTCTGATTTCAGTTTCTCGTGCTAAATATCTTCCAGTGTTCAGTAATGACAAAGAATAGCAACGTCCATTAGAATAGACAAGTCCACTAAAGGTGGTAGATCATTTTCACATTTAGCTCCTAAACTCTAAAACAGTCTTCCTGACAGTGTTCGGGGTTCAGACACACTCACCCAGTTTAAGTGCAGATTATCTTTTTAGCAAAGCCTACACATAACACACATCACATCATAACCTTGTGCTCCAGAACAAATGATCACATGCACATTATCAACTTGTGCTGTTAATATCAACCACAACTACGCTAATTTCTCTCCACTGCTTTTCTTTCTCTCCCCATCCCGAGACACCCTGAGGTTCCTCCAGCTCCAGTCACCTCCCACCTCATGGAGATTGTGGACCTTTTAAAGCAGTAGATGCCGAACTCGCAAACATCCTGAACCATCTAGAGACGTACCAGTGCCATTTGGATCCCGCTACATGTGTGGAGTTTTGACATTAGACCTCCTGGACTGTTTCAAGGCTCTGGCATGGAGAAGCTGATGCAGGATCTGTGATGATCACAAATGTTGAGCTCATAAAACTAGGAGCTACTAACCATGTAGACTGTAGAAGACTGTAGAAAGAACATCACTTATAATCTTATACTCCAGTACTCATGTTAGTTCTCACTCTCCAGTGTTTTTTATTGTTAAAAGATTTATGATCAAACTCTTGATGTCACCCAGATGAGGATGGGTTCCCCTTTTGAGTCTGGTTCCTCTCAAGGTTTCTTTCTCATAACATCTAAGGGAGTTTTTAATTGCCACAGTCGCCATGGCTGCTCAGGGATAAATACACATCATTCACCTTAACTGTTGATTTGTGTAAAGCTGCTTTGAGACAATGTCTGTTGTGAAAAGCGCCATACAAATAAACCTGACTTGACTTGACAAAATAAATCTTTTATGTTGCAATTAGTTAAAATATTTTGAGAAGCAGCAAGTAATGATTTTGCTTTCTTTTGACATCATAACTACTGTATATTACAAGACAGTCTTCATTTGAATAAATAATTGTTGACGATACGCATGTATGCATGATCTTGATTGTAACAGTAGTGAACAAGCAAGTTTTAGGCTAATTAGACTAAATTAATTCCTTGGAATAATGCATATTTTAAGACATTTTATTATTATCCTACTGCACTAACAGATAATTGGACTGCATCTTCTTAAATCATGCATTAATTTCTTTTATTTCGATTTCTTTGCAGTGTGTTGGAATAAGCGCTATACAAATAAACTTGACTTGACTTGACAAAATAAATCTTTTATGTTGCAATAAGTTAAAATATTTTGTTTTGACTTTATAACTACTGTATATTACAAGACAGTCTTTATTTGAATAAATAATTGTTGACGATACGCATGTATGCATGATCTTGATTGTAACAGTAGTGAACAAGCAAGTTTTAGGCTAATGAGACTAAATTAATTCCTTGGAATAATGCTTATTTTAAGACATTTTATTATTATCCTACTGCACTAACAGATAATTGGACTGCATCTTCTTAAATCATGCATTAATTTCTTTTATTTCGATTTCTTTGCAGTGTGTTGTGTTCACCACTGTTCCTTCCTTGCAGCACTTTTGATAGATACTGACCACTGCAGACCAGAAACATCCCACATGAGATGCAGTTTTGGAGATGCTCTGGTGTCGTCTAGACATCACAATCCGGCCCTCGTCAAACTCGCTCAAATCCTTACGCTCACCCATTTTTCCAGCTTTTAACACGTCAACTTTGAGTACAAAATGTTCATTTGCTGCCTAATAAATCCTACACACTTACAGGTGCAATGATGAAGAAATAATCACTGATCACCGCTCGTAATGTTATAATGTCATAATGTTATGCACAATCGGTTGGTTTTTTTTTCAGAGACAACTTCAGATCCACTGCAACCCTGACCAGGATCAAGTGCTTACTGAATATTAAATATACTAGAAACGCTTGATGTAGAAACAGTGTCAGAACGTTAAAGATGGCTGAATGTAGTGCTACTCAGGGTTCCTACAAACACCAGTTCCAGACTGGCAGAATAATTTAAATACTAATCTAAGATAATTCCATCTAGAGTTTATTTTACGAACAGACCCGTCTGTACTTTGGATGTTATACTGCCCTCTAGTGTATAAAGTCTGCCCAAATGAATGACAACATAATATCTTTAAAATAAATTGACAAGAGAAAAAATTGAATTAAACATTACATTTTCAGCACATACAATACAGAGTTATTAGTTAATTTGTAACAGCAGCATAACCTGCAGCACCCATTTTCACAAATACTCAAGTAATTGCAGCTGTACACTGATTACTGGTTACTAATGTAAATAGACTAAATGTATTAAGACACCTGATTTTTCCAGCCATGTGTTTTTTCCCCCAAAATGTAACCACAAAACTTTTACCACAAAGTGTGAGGCACATATTAGATCCTTCCTTCACTTAAACTAAGAGAAGCAAACCTGTTCCAGCATTAAAAAAAAGTGCTCCTGTGCACAAAGCTAGCTTCATTAAGATATGCTTGACATGGGTTGGAGTGGAAGATACCATGCTTTAAAGCTCTGAACTCAACTCTATTGAACACCTATGGGATGACTGTAAATGCTGACTGCACCCCAGGTCTCCTGACGTACATCAGAACCTGACTTTACTAACACCCTTGTAGCTGAATAAGCACAAATTTCCACAAACACACTATAAAATCTAGTTGAACATCTTCCCAGAAGCAAATCAGGATCTGTAGGGGTTCAGGCTAGATTTTTTTGACCTTTTCATTGTTTCTTTCTTTTGTTTTACATTTTCCACCACCAGATGTCGCCAGAGTGTTCCCAAGTCCTTCGTTAGCTCCTATTGATCATTTTATATTCAATATATGGCATATTAATTAACAGCTGATTTGCAGGTGAGCAGAAGCAGGTGTATTTAGAGCAGAGTTAGCCAACATGGTACAATTTACATTTTTAACACTATTTTAAATATAAAGCCTGCTTGGTTGAATAATATATAAAATATATTATTTAATAAAAAAAATGGAATAAATCAGATTAAAGCAATACATTTTTTTATGTTGATTACATTTAGTAATCAAATAAATTAGTACAAATTAAATCGATGAAATAAATGGATCAATTAAATAGTTTGCGTTTGTTAGACCATATTTGGATAATAGTGTATATACACTAAACTTACTATTAAAGCAGTTGGTGATGGCACAGTGTGGAATGACACCTGACACCTGGCAGAGCAGCTTTGGGTAAACAAAGTCTTTTTTCACAAAGCCGATGAAAAAAAAAGTAACAAGCTTCATTTAGAGGTGCACTTTTTTTTTTATTATTGTAAAGACCAAGAAATAATGTTGCATGTTTAAATATGTGTTTTTTCTACCATGGAAAAATCAATTATTGGGAGGAATTATTCACATAAACATCAGACGCCACCCCAAAAATGTTATTCTTTAAGCCATAAATCATCCTCCCACACAGTTTAAACGCACACAGAAATCATTTGCAAGTATACAGTCATTTGATTTTTATTAATAAATGTCATTATTTCAACATAAAACTCCATAAAAACTATTCCCTATAAGTTTTTTGGTCTATCATGTTATCCGCAAAAAAATCAGCAGAACAAATCATATGGCAAATGCAATTCGACGATAAAACTTGGGGCGTGAGATTCGAACCGCCCGTAAAGCGGCGGATTACTGTACATTGCCATGGGAATCACCATTGTATTGTGTTATACCAATATGCTGGAGTTGGTTTTATGAGGTGGTATTAAAAAATTTGGAGACTAGTTCTATAGCATGCCAATAGATGGCAGCACAAGGCTGCACGCACAGTCTCAGGGAACGCCGAACTTAATAAGTCAGTGTGTCAAAAGACATCGTCCTATGTACATCGGGAGCTGTGCAACTGGTGATACCATGTCTGAGATCTCATCATGGACAGCGAGTTAGAACACAAAGCAAACATGAAATTCGACGAGAGATCAGGAAGAATGAGCTCAACCCCTAGTGTGTCATATGGAACAGTCCAGGTCTTTGCGGTGAAAGAGCCAATCATCTCCACGACCGAAAAAGGCGAGGCAGGTCCGCAGCGCCACCATGTGCATGCTCATCGTCTTTTTCAGCATTGTACATCGAGAATTCGTCCGCAAGAGCCAGACTGTTAATACCGAGTTCTACTGCCAGGTTTGAAGGCATACGAGGGAGGACAATCGGCAATCTGTGGCACGCTAGTCTCAAACCTTTTTGATACCACCTTATCTTATTAGACGAATGTTTCCTCACACAGTTAGGGATCTTTAACAGGAGCAACTTTCACTTTCAGTCTCCAGGATGCCCTGCACTGCCTCTTCTTTCCTTCCTTTGGCAGTGTGTACAAATTAGCCTGCATCTGCGCCTGATTGTATTCCTCCAGCTGGGTGTCTGTCCTGAGCTGAAAACCTCCGCTCTCTCGGAATGGATCCAGTGGACAATGGATTTGCCTGGATCTCGCAGGAGTCTCAAAATCAACATGGTGGCTTGGATGCTTCGATTCACCCTTAGTGAAGGAAATTCTAGGTTCTTGGGTAGTGGTGGTGGTGGCACAGGCCGTATAGGGGCGTGTGGATGCGGATTTAGGCAAAGTCTGGGGTAATGCTGGAGATGGGATGCTGGGATGCATGTCGGTTTTCAGGGGTGTGTATATTTTTTGCGTGCCTTCAAATGAGGAGGGTTTGGAGGCAGAATGTGACCGTTTAGATGCTTTCTGAGCTGAAGGAGGAGATCCTTTGAACTCAGGCTGACGTCTCTGACGGACCTTTAGGAAAACCTGGGTGGGGGTGATAGACTGATGAGGGCTTTTCTTCCTCAAACGCTCTCGCACAGCTCTCTCACTCGGGGTCATTAAACACCTCTGGGCCAGGTAGTGCTTTTCTGTGAAATATAATGCCAATATTGATGTTCTATTTGATTTTACTTTGTGCTGCTCTACATCACATATGAGGCACATTGAAAAGTGCTGTTAAATTCTTGAATCTCATTGGAGTAAAAGGTATTTTGACAAGCCCTATCACTATATCCAAGTTGCAGATATAAACAATGAATCAACTGATTCTGACTAATTGGAATCTAAATTCTAGGAGCGAGTTAAAATAAAGCCATGAATCAAATTAGCATTACATATAATGAAACAACACATTATGGAGCTGTCTCCATTTCAAAACCCACATCAGCACAAAAAACAACCCACTAACATGTAATTGATGGACAGGAACAGTACACACCATGGAAGTGATGCATGCTGGGAGCTGAGAGGTTCCTCATCCGTTGGGAGAGAGACAGTGTTCTGGATCTCCTTTCATTTTTCTTTGGTTTAGTTGAGCTTGGTAAAGCAGCAGGGATCTTATGCTGAGGAAGTGAGTGATCAATTATCCGCTCTGGCGGCGCGCTGTAATCCCACTGCTGCTCGGAAAACTGCAGAGACAAAACCCGACTGCTGCTGTTCACCACAATACTATGAAGGGGAGAGAAACAAAGAGAAATAAATAAACATACATTCTATTATATTCTCAAGGAACAATGCTACAAAACAAAACGTGGATATTCTTTAGAGTAGTTAATGTGCAGCTCGTACAGCAGTACAGATTTTCTGTCCTCTAAAAATGACAACATTCTGCCATTATTGTCTAAATAACTGCCAACACCCTAATTATTAATAAACATATCAAAACTGTGTCCAAAGTCTCAATATTTAGTTTGAACATCATTGTTCTCTATCACTGCCTTAATCCTCCTGGGCATGGAATTTACCAGAGCTGCAAGAGTTGTTGCTGGGATCCTTTTCATTCCTTGATAATGACATCACGGAGCTGCTCGATGTTAAATACGCTTCTCCACCGTCCACTTGACGACGCCCCACAGGTGCTCAAATAGGGTCCAGGTCTAGAGACATACTTTGCCACTCTATAACCTTTAGCTTCACCTTCCTCAGAAGGGCAGTTGTCATCTTTGGCGGTGTGTTTGGGGTCACTATTATGTTGGAAAACTGTTGTTCGGCTCAGTTTCTGAAGGGAGGACATCGGGTTCAGCTTCAGAATGTCACAGTACATTTTAGAATCCATGTTTCCCCTCAAGAAACCGCAGCACTTATGCAACCCCAGACCATGATACTACCACCACCATGCTTGACTGTAGGCAGGGCACAATTTTCTTGGCACTCCTCACCTCCTCACTTAGTCTGATCAGACCACAGGACATGGTTCCCGTAACTCATGCTCTTGGACAGGTTGTCTGGAGCAAACTGTTTGTGGTCTTTCTTGTGAGGCTTCAGAAGAGGCTCCTTGTGGGACGACGGCCTGCAAATCGACTTGTTGCAGTGTGCAATTTGAGCCCTGACAAGCGGATTTTTCACTTCTGCAAGCTCCAAAGCAACGCTGCTGCACTCACGAGTCTGTTTTTTTGAAGCAGCTTCTGCACCTGATGCAGAGCATGAGGACTCGACTTCTTTAATGGGCCCTCGTGAGGTCTGTTCCGAGTGAAATCCGTCTTGGAAAACCTCTGTATGACCCTGACCACTGTACTGTAACTCAGTTTCAGGGTGATACTGATTCTCAATTCCTCAGAGAGTCTTTACCATGAGGTCCATGTTGAACATGGAATGGTCAGTATGAGAGAATTGCACTCAAAGCACCAGATTTTAATAAAAGATTTGTATGGTCAAGCAGACAAAAGCATGAATAAGTTTATGTGCCTTTGCATGGTAAAATGACGTTAAAACTGTTATCACTATTCACTTTCTTCAACGTTATTTAGACAATAATGGCTGTATGTTGTTATTTTCAGAGGACAGTAAATCTGTACTGCTATACAACCTGCAAATTGACTACTCTAAAATATATCCAACTTAAATTTTTATAGTATTGTCCCTTGAGAAGATTAAATATTTAAAATGGTTGCTGAAATGTGAGGGGTTTCCTCACTTTTGTGAGATACGTGTATATATGGAAAAAATCCCCTGAAAATGGCTTCATGTTTATGTCTTGTATTTTTGTGTGCATTTTCTGGCCAAACTCACGTATTATGATGTGTGTGCAAAGAACGTATAGGACTTTCATCTGTGCCGATTTTGATGACTCTCAAACAGTCTCCACTGAGCAAGTTAAAGATCCGGATCCTTCCGTCCACACAGCCAGTGATAACTCGCAAGAAGAGGGAAGACACCGTTACCACTTCCCTACAGCAAAACAACATGTAAGCAATGTGAGAAAGGAAGGAGTTCAGTCGTTAAGGCTTTGAGTTACCGATCGCAAGCTTGTGAATTCTTACTCTAGTATCACCAAGCTGCTACTCTTGGAGCCTTAACCCTCAAGGAGTGCTGCAGTCTGACCCCAGATTACTAACATCCCTGGGATATGTGACGAAAGAATTTCACTGTTCTGTAATGTACATGTGACTAATGTAAGGGACCTTCAACTAATTCATAGTGGAATTCTCGATTCTGATTGGTCAAAAGGTGTTGCTTTATTTTCATTAACAAAATTTCTGATAATAGTTACGTCTGCAGGTACGGTTTGCATTATAAATTGTAAGGCTGATGCGCCACATAAACATATAAAAAAACAATGTGTATTTGTTGATATGCTAAGGTTTTCCGGAAGGTTTTAACAGTATCATTAATTTGTCAGAGAAGATGAAGATGGCAATGTAAAAAAACAAGCAAGAGCCTGAACTAACCATCTATGTACATAGATTTGCAAAGAATAATGTTATTTTTTTCATTGTATATCATTAGTGCTTAGTCAAATAAATATTGTTAGTGTTACACAAAAATTAATTGTTAAAAAGATAATATATTCAACATGTGGTAACCCAAAGGGCCATATCACAATTATCTTTCTTTGCAACCAAGTACATGTAAAAGGAGGAGCAGGAAGGGGAAGCAAATGTAAAAATGGTTATAGTGCAAACATGAATCACAATGCTAAGACAAAAAGAATACATACACAAGTGCTAATTTGTTAGAAATGTGAATCAGGTACTAATAACCTTGTGACATGGCATGTGTGGGTTCAGTGGCTAATGGGAATCAGGGATTTGGTGCCATATCATATTTCTGGTATAACACAGCTGAAAGACCCTCACTTTATTCACACAAGACTCACCGTGGATGCTGGAACGTCATAAGACACTTTTTAAATTGATGGTCCATGCTCCAGGCCAGCACCTTACTGTCTGATCCTCCGGACAAGATGTGAAACTGGTCAAGAAACAGACACCTTACAGAGCCCTGGTGACTCTGGATAACCTATAAACACCAACACACACAAAATTTACCAATAATTTACAAACCCCTTTGTTTACTGATCGGGATATAAAATAATATTATATATATATATATATATATATAATATTATATAATGTACTGCAAGTGAATATAATAATATAATGGTATAGCAGTTTACTAGACATAAAAACAATTGTATTAGATGAAGAAAGACATTCTTCCTGACAGCTGTAGAACCTGACACTGCACATTAGGCCTAAAATTTCCTGCCTCATCTTGTTAGTTTACCTTTAAAAGATTTGCTGTCTCCATGTCCCACATCTTGATCAGTCCCTCCTCACAGCCGCTGAGCACCAGAGTCGAGTCGGTCTTCACACACACTACAGGCTTTCGGTGACAAAACCTCATCCTGTCACAGCACTGACCAGTCTGCAGGTTCCACACTGACACAAACACATTTCCCCAAGTGCATGGTAATGTGTGTCAATATAAATATTATTGAAACTGCCAGAAAAGTGACCTGGCTTGTTAAATGTTGACCTAAACTTTTAGAACCTCTTTTACCTTTGACTTTGCAGTCTCTGGCTCCAGAGACCAGATAGTTCCTGTTCAGGTCCAGGCAGGTGATGGTGCCCATGTGTCCAGAGAGTAGCATTATGCATGTACCAGTCTTCATGTTCCAGCATCTGGCAAATAAAATTATGGGTGGATATAATTGGATTATTACTGACCACTGCTTTGCCATGGATGCAGTTGGAACTGTTAAAGAATTGACGCATTCATTACCTACACTAGCCAATCACTGAAGTTGAACAACTTTCTACCAAAGTCCAGACACAATTGATTGCATCTCCATGATAATGTGCACAAACTGTGTTTAAGAGGTCTGTCTGTCTGTCTGTCTGTCTGTCTGTGTCAGTGTAAGTTAATCGTACCGGATGCTGAGATCATAGCTGGCGCTGATCACCAACTCTCTTTCCTCACACACCAACACTGCTCTCACACTTCCTGCATGGCCATACATCCGCGGGGGAACCTCCTTCAGCAGCACCATGTCAAGAAGACGCACGGCTCGGTCCCTAGCTCCCAGTGCCACCTTACTGCCTCCATCATAATGGATCACTCTGCTGTGGTCTTCTCTGTAATAAATCACAAGCAAGCCAAAAACCAACTCATTATTTTAATATTAGAGGTCGGCCGATTCATCGGTTTTGCCGATTATTCAGCACCGATACTTGATTGCTGGAACTATCAGCTATCTGCAAAAATGAATAAAGATTCTGCTGTATTTATACAGTACAATAACGGCAACTTACTTTGAAGAATTAACATCTAACATAAATCCAGTCATGCTTTAAATGGCCATCTTTAAAGGTGAGCATTGAAATTACATTACTTTTGTATTTTTGTAATTAAGTTTAGTACTATTTTACATGGTGTTATTATTGTCTATTTTTTAGTCAAGCATCCATTTTAAAAACGAAACCAGTTGATTATTTGGTTATCGGCAAGTATTGGTAAATACTCGCAGTGTTGGTAAAATCATCGGTAAAATCGTTCGAACTATAATTATTATTATTATATACAAATATTCAGCTAAAAATAATAAAAATTGCTTAATGGGTAATTCGTTAGATTTCTTTTTTAACGTATACCATAATGCTGCTGATTTCTCAGCACATTTGCTGATATAATAACCTTTGCTCTTCTGGGAAGATGTTCCACTAGATTTGTGGTCATTCAACATAATGGAATTAGTAAAGTCAGGTACTGATATTGGTGAGGATGTCCTGGGGTGCAGTCAGCATTTCAATGCATCCCATCGGTTGAGTTCAGAACTCTATAGCAAGAGATCTTACACTCCAACCCATATCTTCATGGAGCTGGCTTTGTGCACAGAGGCATTGTCATGCTGGAACAGGTTTAGGTGTTGTAGTGAATTGAAGGGAAAGTGTAATGCTAGCGTGTCCAAAAACATCTTATACGCTTTTGTACCTCCAACTTTGTGGGAACCGTTTGGGGAAGAACCACATACGACTTAAAAAATTCATGTATTTAAATACTTTTATCCATATCTTCTTCTTCTTCTTCTTTCGGCTGCTCCCATTAGGGGTCGCCACAGCGGATCATCCATCTCCACAAACTCCTGTCCTCTACATCTGCCTCTTTCACACCAACTACCTGCATCTCTTCCCTCACCACATACATAAATCTCCTCCTTGATCTTTCTCTTTTTCTCGTACCTGGTGGCTCCATCCTCAGCATTCTTCTACCAATGTAATTCATGTCCCTCCTCTGCACATGTCCAAACTCAATCTCAATCTCAATCTCGCCTCCCTCACCTTGTCAACAAAACATCCTTCATGGGCTGTCCCTCTAATAAACTCATTTCTAATCCTGTCCATCCTCATCACTCCCAACGAAAACCTTAACAACTTCAGTTCTGCTACCTCCAGCTCTGCCCCCTGTCTTTTACTCAATGCCACTGTCTCTAATCCATACAAATACTTTTACCATATACTGTATTTTATTAGTACCACTACTACAGTGTAAACTCTAAAGGTGGTAAAACATTATGGTAGTATTCTCACTTTATAGTGCAAAATTAAATGCTCCATTCTCCACTTTACCTGTCCAGCATGATTACACTGTTATAGACTCCACAGTACACGTTCCTTTCTTCCATCTCCACAACCTTGGTTTTAATCTTTGTATAGACTGCTTCAAAGCCCCTGGTGTCCTGTTGGAATGAATGCACACATACACACACAGATATTGTATATTGTGACACTAATACCTATAATAAAGTATTGTCTGATACAGTTTTTTTGTAAGTACTGATTTTAAAATAACCTTAGATTTTTGAAAACTCTTCTTAGGCTGCATGAACACCTCCCCTAATCTGAAGGGCACTAGGACCTTGCGGATCCTTGCATAGGCAGGGTTGACTACAGAAGGAATTCCCTATGAAAAAACATCTCAGTTAGGTATATAGATCATTAACACACATATTGAAAGACATATAAATAAAGCGACTTGATGTAATATTACATAATAATGCAAGTAGAAATGTACAACCATGGCACCGATTCACTTTCTGTCTTTTACCTGCAAAATAATGGCCTGCTCCTCCACCATCTTTTTCACACTCTGCTCTGCAATGGTCTCCTCGGTTAGGTACCGCCAATGCTGGGAGACTTGTTTACACTTCTGTAGTGTATCTTTATCCAACAGGCCTGAAACATACAGCACAAACTTTACATTATTGAAACAGACTTTTCACAACACTACACATTATTATATAATAATAAATAATAATCATAAGTAATCATAAAAATAAATGCATTCTAGGATATTGTTGCGAGTGAGTTTTTGCAAACAATATGATGATCAAAATTGTGTCCGAAGCGGATACATTATCAAGATTTTAGAGCTTATTGTCATATGTAGAAGAAACAGTATTTTACACCATACAATGAAATTATGTGACCGTGACTCCTCCAAACAGCCTGACATAAATTACGGGCATGAGGTACAAAAAAGATAAATAACAAATGTATACATTTAGGATGCAGTTATAGTGCTAATGCAAGCAGAAAATCCCTCTGCACCGATAGTTGATTGCTTTAATGGAAAGAAATCCATACCGATAGTTTTTCCGGGTTGCGTTATACAGTATGAGAGCAGCCTCTAAAGGTGAATCACTAATGCCACGTGATATTTATTTGAAGTTTATTTTTTATTAGTTTTGGATGTAACTCTTTTATCTTATTTGGAGTATGCATATTTTTATGCATATTAAGATATGCAAATGACTAAAAAATATAATCTGCTACTTCATGTCTCTTCTCTCACCTAAAATCCTCTTGGCGAGGCCGACTGGAAGTGCTCGAATAAAGTCTCGCTGTTTGCTGATTCCTGACATGTATCTGGAAGATATAGGCACTTTTACATCATTCCAGTCTATGTTCTCCACAACACTCCACCCAGAACCTTTGGCTATAGGGAAAAAAAAAATTATATTTTAAATGTGGATATATTTGCAGGTTTTTTTAGTTGTCTCTGAAAATATTTGCTGTATTACTAATATTATTTTTATAAGATCTAAATAATGCCTAGTGCTTGTTCTAAATAAAAAGAAAAAAAGCAAAGCAGGCTTACTGTCCAGAAGGTCTAATTCAGTATTATCTCGGGTTTCATGGGGGGTCTCGCAGACTGAGCTAGCTCGGGCAAGAAGGTCCAGATCATGACTAGTTCTGAAGGATTCATTCGATTCAGTCACAGAACTGGTGTCCTTTTCAGTGCTTGGCAAAACTGCAAAAACATATAAAAAAATTATAATCATATTAAAAAGATTTATTGGTGATTTGTTTGGTTTTATTTATGATTGTAAAAAAAAGAAAAAAGAAAATGGTTAGATACAAGTCAAAATATTTTTGCCCAATTATGAATAGATGCAATCAGTCATTTCAATATGCCAGTTTTGAATATTGTTATGATTTCATACTATTAAATAAAAATTTAAATGCAAGTTCTGCAGACTGTAATGTGCCAATAAAACACAGCGATGACTATACATTTGATCAGCGTTTCAAATTATTTGCTAATATATCAAATTAGTGTTAAAAAGTCGATCTGCTTTTGGACTTATTTTAAGAGTAGGATGCTCGTGTATTACCAGAGCTGTATTGCTGTAACTGAGCCTTTTTTATGACTCTTTTGGAGTAAATGAATTCTGCATGGCTGCATGGTAAACAGCTAGTCTTTTTACTTTAGAGCTCCAGGGTTGGGGGTTCGACAATAAACTCGGGTTACGATCAGATAAGATTAGATTAGATTCAACTTTATCATCATTGTGCCCAGTACAAGTACTATAATAACTATAATAAAAAAAAAAAACCACACATAAAATTGTGTACAAAAAAATGTGCACCATGCCCTGTGATGGACTGGTAAACACCCTGGTGTGGACCACGGTATGGAACAGGGTACGAACCAGGGTGCTTACTGGTCTTGGAACTAAGGATCCACTGATCCTATCAATCTGTCTGTCTGTGCTATTAAATAAAATATATATTTTTTTAGTTTGTTATACCTGTTTTACACTGCAGAAGGTGTAAGTTGTGCTTCTCGATCAGCATACATGCCAGGTTCCCCAACATGTGCAACATCTCAGCATCACAAAAAGCCAAGAGTCCGAATAAATAATTGGTTTTCGTCACATCCGTGCTGTTCTTAAACCATTCCCAGGTGTCTAGCATCTCCTTTCCGAGTAAATGCACATCTGGAATTAAGGTTTTAAATTGGCCAACGGTGTCGATGGCTTTAACGCGACTCCTGGCGTAGGTGAAATCTTTCCCCATAGTCACCTGTAGCACTTTCTGGACGTTGTGCAGGACTTCCTGGCTCTGACACTGCACTAAAATCCCTGTAAGGAACCTTCTCTTTGCAGCTTCTTCCGCTTCTAAGAGCCATTGTGTTGAGTTGTAGAGTTTGGTTGTGTAGTGAAAGGAATCCTCCGATGTATTAAACTTGTTCTCTGGGTTACAGCTTAAACTTCTCCTTTCCCCTCTTTTCCTCTCATGCTGCATCTCAGTACACCTTCAAATGCCTACATTTAATGTCTAAAAGAAAGAAAACAAGTATTTTCCTTTTGACCAAATAGAGCTTGCTGACTGCCTCCACACACACACACACACACACACACACACACACACACACACAAAGGAATGTTAGGGTAGTTCTACCTGTTGCCATGCAACTCCACTCCACACACTCTAATTCTTTTGAGACAAAATGATTCCTCGTCACCATTGTGCTTAACAATCATTCAACACACAAATCTTTTGGGCATGTCCAGTAATGTCTGGTTTGGTTCTAAACCCAAATCCGACATTAAAATACTACAGAAAACTATCTGGACTGCTGAATTCATTTTTTTTTTCCAGAAACAATAGACGTTGTCTCAAAGGAGCTTTACAGAGATGTAAAGGTTGTAAAGTTGTATAAAAGAGTGTATAAGCTAAGTGCCTATAAGATGTAGAAGAGAACTTGTCCTGCTACATGAATGAATGGACAGGCACACAAAGGGATGTTCTCTTAGGGGGAATTCATAGTAGGGGAGTAAATGAATATGCAGGTACAGTAGCTGTAGCAGTGAAATTTTATATTGTAGTCATAATCAGAACTTCAGTATTAGTTAATGCTCATTTTACTGAGCAAAATGATAAATATAGACTATTTTCCGATATTTAAATATACTCAACACTTTTTTTTTTTTTACCTCATATATATCTCATTATATATCTTTATATATTCTTATATTTTATCTACTTTTTATACTTTATTTATCTGCCTTCTTTTTCTTTGTTTTATTTTTCTCCCTATTTTATTTCCTCATGCCGGACCGTCGTAAAAAGCATTTCACTACATGTCGTACCCTGTATGTATGTATGTGTATGTGACAAATAAAATTTGATGTGATTTGATTATCTAAAATGTTTTACAGAAATTGAAATATGTTAGCTCATACTGGAAATATGAAAGTGACTGAATATCCCTTTTGTGTCAACTGTGAAAGGGACTCATGTTGTTAGGCTTTTTTACCTAGGTGACTTCCCAAGAGTTATGGATTTTACAAGGAGACTTTTTTGGGCATAAAAGTGCCCTGGGTTTTAACATACACACGTCAAATACCACTTTGAAAGCACAAATCACAAACTTCAGTGTACATGTTTGTATAAATATTGGTTATACTGGACATGTATTTATTTAATATTGAATCGATGCCAAATTTTGCAGTATCGCCCGCCCCTAGTTCAAAGGAGTGAAGAGTCATTCATTAACGATTCGTTCATTTTGAATCTTTATGTGATTAAGTAAAATGAGTCATTTCAAAGAGTGATTCGTTCATTTTCTACTGGATGCACATGAGCAAAGCATCACAAAATCTCTGTAGGTTACGTACAGGAAACAAGGTCATTGTTTTGTTTTGTGTGTCCGAATATTGACATTATTGTTACAAGACGCTACACAACGCAACAGATCAGAGTTTTTTTGCTCCGCATCTTGGCATTGTTGTTACAATAATAATAGGAGTCACGTGAGAAAAGAACTAACGACTCGAGTTACTTGTTCTGTTGATCATAATTTGTCATTTTTTTATTATTGAAACTACAGACGAGGTTTGTGTATGTAGACGTGTTGGGAGATCTTGTTAAAAAATTGAAAAAAATCAAATACGATTTTATTTTAATTGTGATCAAAGGAACGAAATGAAGACGAAAAAATAAAAAGATTCATTTATCAAAGAACCGAATCACTAAAATGATTCTATTTTCTCATCACAACCAATTAGTCACTGTTTCAAATTCTACATTATTAAATGCCAGTTAGCAGCCAATCAGAAATCAGAAATTGTTAGTTCCGGGTAAATCAAGTGATCATTGCTGCACGCGCGTTCGTTACTAGGCAACATGGACGCGCGCGCACACACACGCGCACACCGAGTGGAAGTTCACTACAGGGACCCAGAGAGCCAAATGTCCGGTAACGCACCAAGTGGGACCTCCTAAAACTAACTTCTTAAAATACACGTGATTAAACGTGTTCTTCATGATTATTGTTGTGTTTGGTGATAGTTTTCTTTCTCTTGTTTTCTCTCGTGAGCTCTACATAACGAGTTGTTGTGTCGTTTAATTTTCTCATGATCTCGACATGTTCATTAATTGTTAATTTTTTTTCTGTTCTGCACCTTCTAAGGGCAGCATTAGAAATCATAACCATCCGTAATGACCAGACACCTGGTGGAACATACCTGTATAAACCAGCAGACTGACAGCTGTAGAGTTACAACGCTGTTTATTAGACCCCTTTTTAAAATAGTAAACATTGTGACGTTTTATTGTGGGCGGGGCTTATGTGGAGGCAGAAAGATTGCCCTGACCGCTTTACTAACGCTGGCTATGACGTTTTATTAGTTTATTTTTAAACAATGTCTGGTTGATTTTATCTAGCCTTAAGGCCCTGGGCAAATTTAATACAAACTTTTATATATTAACTTAAATGTGCATGTTAATTAACATTTGAAAAATAAGGTCAACACAAAAAAATATATATATAAATAAATATGTCACCTGAATCTAATGATTATTATTTTACCTAGCTGTGATTGCAGTTTTTATATACAAATTATTATTATTATTATTTATTTTTTTGTATTTTAGCTCGAATTCAAAGCAGCATAAATACAGGAACTTAAACTCGTCATGTTAATCACACTGTTTTATACTCAACTGCAAATAATGATCCATCTTCAAATGGTGCTGAAGAATAAGCAGAATAAGGCTTTTTTTTTGTTTTTTGTTTTTTTATTACATTTTTCAATAATACATCGTAATCAAAAATACATTATGATGGCTCATATAGCTGCATCACGAGCAGTACATAGAAAAGTTGGATTTTTCTGATCCCAGTCCCTTCATGAGAGTGGGGACCCACATTTAACCAGTGTTACTAACTGGTTCCATTTTAGATGAGGATTTTTATATACAATGGACAATGAGTTTAATCTTATGCTGCCTGTTTTGATTGGTGAAGTAGTGTATAGGTTTGTTATGGTTACTGAGGCTCTGTCTCAAAGCCAGAGGCAGTTGCCTGAAGTTTATTAACTTCATGGATTGTTAGGTTGTTGATGTAGAACCATCTCCAGCTGCATAGAGTTGTCTCCAATTAAAAATAACAACATCCAAAGGTTGGGAAGGCGAGCTGGGCCTTCCTCAGATTTTTCAAGAAGAAGAGAAATTGCTGGGGTTTCTTTGTTATGGAGTTGGTTTTGAGGTACCAGGTGAGGTTCTACTTCTGGTGAACATCATTGAATTTGCCTTTCTGAAGACATCATAAATAATCAACATCATTTGACATTTGTTTAACTTATTGAATTAGTGGTAAAATATTTTAATGTTGTATATAGACACGAAAAACTTCTAAGACTTTTTTCCACCATTTCTTCATCCATACGATAAAAAATAAAACTTTTGTGCGCCGCCCGGGAATCGAACCCGGGTCGCAAGAATGGGAATCTTGCATGATACCACTACACCAGCGGCGCTGTGGCAGGAAATCTCGCAGTTTTCCTTAAAAGCTACATCTAATCCGTTTTCTTGCTCCTGTTCATGTTTATTGTCTTTCTTCTACTTCTTTTTCTGATTTACGCCAAAGCGACAGATTTCAGTTCTTGCTGTGAGGAAAAGCATTGCAAATGACGCGACACATGATTTGATCACTTTCTTCGCTAAGTATACTATCGTGGTTTTACATCTACAGCGAGTTAACCAAATTATTCTAATTATTCTAAAAGTTGCTAGCTAACTATAATTAAAAATTATATATATTCTTTTTTTCAACTACAAGCTGCGTATCCAGTAATAATGAATCATGCAATTCCGTGAGTGGACACATGATGTCGCTGCAGTTCAACAACGCAGGAAGAAGCTGTTAAAGCTAAACATAATTAAAATGTGATACAACTTGCACACAATAAAAGCAAAAAGTATTGGGACACCTGAATTTTCCTCCCATATGTGGTTATAACAGAAATTTTGGAATAAATGCTGAACAGGATGTTCAAAAAGCAGATATGAATACTCCAACACTTTCTCTTCAAAAATCAAATAACCAAATAACAATAATGATTGACGTAAAAAAAAAAAAAAGACAATTATAGCTGTAAAATTCGCAAATACACAACAATTTCAGTAACTGACTAGAAGATTAGAGGTTATTATATCACAAATTATCATCAAAAAGCAGATACAAATCTTACCATCAGGTGTCCACAGTCTTTTGTCCATACAGTGTATGCTTTTATTAATCCTACAATTTTAGTACATTCAGGTTTGTAGGTTTTTTGTGAAAAAGAAAAAGAATTTCGAAGAAGAAAAAAAAAATTCTCTAAAAAAATTCCAGATAATGCAGGGTAAAACCAGACCCCTGTGTAATACTGTTTAGTGTACAAAAGTAAAACCAGACCTCTGTGTAATAGTGTGTAGTGTACAAAAGTAAAACCTGACCCCTGTGTAATAGTGTGTAGTGTACAAAAGTAAAAACCGACCTCTGTGTAATAGTGTGTAGTGTACAAAAGTAAAATCTGACCCCTGTGTAATAGTGTGTAGTGTACAAAAGTAAAACCGGACCCCTGTGTAATAGTGTGTAGTGTACAATAGTTAAACCTGACCTCTGTGTGATAGTGTGTAGTGTACAAAAGTAAAATCTGACCCCTGTGTGATAGTGTGTAGTGTACAAAAGTAAAAACCGACCTCTGTGTAATAGTGTGTAGTGTACAAAAGTAAAACCTGACCCCTGTGTAATAGTGTGTAGTGTACAAAAGTAAAACCTGACCCCTGTGTAATAGTGTGTAGTGTACAATAGTTAAACCTGACCTCTGTGTAATAGTGTGTAGTGTACAAAAGTAAAACCTGACCCCTGTGTAATAGTGTGTAGTGTACAAAAGTAAAACCTGACCCCTGTGTAATAGTGTGTAGTGTACAAAAGTAAAAACCGACCCCTGTGTAATAGTGTGTAGTGTACATGAGTAAAACCAGACCCCTGTGTAATAGTGTGTAGTGTACAAAAGTAAAACTCGACCCCTGTGTAATAGTGTGTAGTGTATAATAGTAAAACCAGACCCCTGTGT